>LBNU01033901.1:100758-117114 GCA_014162995.1 Artemisia annua
ATGGTCAAGGCTCAAAGCGTGATGATGGATGCTTCAATTGTGGTGAAAAGGATCACTTCATTAGTGATTGTCCAAATCCTCTACATTACAAAGCGTTTGTTGGTGATGTATGGAGTGACGATGAAGATGGCAATCAAGCAAACAAGGAAGCAACATGTCTTATGGCAATTGAGTCTCATGAGGTACAACATAACTCTACTACTAGCAAAACTTCTTTTGATATAAATGAATTGCAAGAGGAAAATGAGGAATTACTTAATAACTATGAGGAAGTATTTAGAAAATTAAAACTAACTATGAAAGAAAAACGCTCTTTTCAAAAGGAACTTTCTAAAGCACGTCACAAAAATAATGAACTTGAAATTGAAATAAAGAGACTTGTCACTCTCCATGAGAATGTTGAACCATGTAAAGATTGTGAAAACCTCACACTTAAGGTTGTCTCTTTGAGTGAAGAAGTCTCGGAACTTCAACAAAAGTCATTAAATGTTACAAAACTCAAAAAGAGTGGTAATGATTTGAATGAGATGTTAAATCATCAAAAAGTGTCCCAAGATAAGGAAGGTCTTGGACTTGCAAACAACGAGAAAACCACTTCCGAAAGTATAGCTAAACCTCTAAATTTTGAGAAAGTAAACGGAAATAAAACTCTCAAATCCTCTGAATCTGGCGCGCTGGTTGACGCGTCAACGCGCCAGAAGCGCGCCAGGACTCTGAGAAAAAGAGGCGTTCAAACTAAAAGTTTTATCAAACCTATCAATACTCAAGTTCCTCTTGCAAACACTCGACATAATCAAAGACCCATTGTATGGAGTGAAACCACAAAACCATATTACAACCCGGTTTCATACAATGGTCTTAAATATACTCACGCTAGAGTTGACCAAAGACCTCTCTTACCTACCTCAAACATGAGACCATATTCTTTAGATCAAAGACATGTAAGACCCAACTTTCAAAACAAAACATATTTTCAAAACAATCCTTGGTCTACCCTTTCAAAATATGGAATCGAACAATTGTATATATTCCTTCAAGACCCAAGAGTATTCAACTTGGGCTTTTTATGTGCTAACCATGTCGGACCCAAGAAACAATGGGTACCAAAAGTTTGAGATGCACTTCAAATGTTAGGTATGCTTTAAGGAGAAGCCACTTTCAAGATCTCAACCTAGTAAAGATTTGACTGTAAACATACCATACTTGAAATCATCTATAAGGAAAAGGATACAAAACTAGGTAATGTATCTTGCAACCCCAATATAAATCTTGCATCCATTATAGATAATTCCAATCTTTGGCATAGGAGATTAGGTCATGCTAACATGCGATTAATTCACAATATTGCATCTAAGGAATTAGTTAGGAAATTACCTAAAGAAAAATTTGATAATCATTTTTGTGATGCATGTAAAGTAGGTAAGCAAGTCCACGCAAGTCATAAGCTTATAAACATGATTTCTACATCAATAGTTTTAGAACTATTACATATGGACTTGTTTGGACCATCCGCTATTCAAAGCTATGGAGGAAACTTCTACACTTTGGTAATAGTGGATGACTACTCAAGATTCACTTGGACACTATTTCTAAAAACTAAAAATGAAGCATTTAATAAGTTCAAAGTCTTAGGGAAAAATTTGTAAAACCTAATTGGATGTTCAATTGTCTCAATTCGAACGGATCATGGTAGAGAATTTGATAATGAAATTCAATTTGGAGTCTTTTGTGATAAACATGGAATATCTCATAACTTTTCGGCTCCTCGCACTCCTCAATCTAACGGGGTAGTTGAAAGGAAGAACCGGACGTTACAAGAGATGAGTCGCACTATGTTAAATGAACAATCCATACCTCAAAAGTTTTGGTGTCATGCCGTAGAAACCGCATCTTACATACTTAATAGGGTTTTGATTAGAAAAATCATTAATAAAACACCTTATGAGATTCTTAGAGGTAAAAGACCATCCCTAGAATACTTTAGAGTTTTTGGTTGTAAATGCTTAATCTCCAACTCATTAGAAAACTCTAACAATACTAGTAATTACAATGGGATCTTTCTAGGATATTCACTAACATCAAAGGCTTACATTGTGCTTAACAAGGAAACTTTAAAAGTTGAAGAATCGTATAATGTAATCTTTGACGAAACTCCTCCAAAATCTAGAACATTGCCTTTACTTGATGATGACATCATAGAAGAAGATGCATGTCAAAATAAGATCGAATTGTCTAATAATGATCTAGAGGAAATACTACCTAGAGTGGAAAACATTAAGGAAGTTAGAGATCACCCCATAGATCAAGTCATAGGTAAGAATTTTGCTTGCATATGCTTGTAGTCATAATTTTAAACTTTTTCAAATGGATGTAAAAAGTGCATTTTTAAATGGAGTCATCGAAGAGGAAGTTTATGTTGCACAACCTCCCGATTTTATTGATTTTCAAAAACCTAATCACGTTTATAAGCTCAAAAAGGCCTTGTATGGACTTAAACAAGCTCCTAAAGCTTGGTATGATAGGTTGCAATCTTTTCTCTTGCTTATTAAGTATAAAATGGGTATGGTAGATAATACTTTGTTCACTAAAACAAAAGGAAAACATCTTATTATTATTCAAATCTATGTAGATGATATCATTTTTGGGTCAACATGCCAATCACTTTGCGATGAATTTGCAAAATTAATGCATAATGAATTCGAAATGAGCATGATGGGTGAACTTAGTTTCTTTCTAGGATTACAAATCAAACAATTAAGTGATGGGATATTTTTCAATCAATCTAAGTATATTGGTGAAATGCTTAAGAAGTTTGGCCTGGAAAATTCTAAGGCTACAAAAACCCCTATCTCTAGAAAAAGAGTTCTCACCCTAGACAAAGACAACAAATCCGTTGATAGTACTAAGTATAGGGGCATGATAGGAAGTTTGCTCTACCTAACGGCAAGTAGGCCGGATATAATGTTCAGTGTTTGCCTTTGCGCTAGGTTTCAAGAAAATCCTAAAATTTCCCACTTAGAGGCCGTTAAAAGAATATTTAGGTATATTAAAGGAACTCAACATCTAGGTCTTTGGTATCCAAAGGATTCGGGGGTAAAAGTATTGGTTTATGCCAACTCGGATCATGCGGGAGATATAGTTGATATGAAAAGCACTAGTGGAATATGCACATTTGTAGGTGCTTGTTTAACATCATGGTTCTCTAAGAAACAAACTTCCTTCGCCAACTCCATAACGGAATCCGATTACGTTGCGGCCGGAAGGGCTTGCCAACAAGCGTTATGGATGAAGCAAGCGTTTGTTGATTATGACGTCATGTTAAATGAAGTACCTATACTATGTGACGATACGTGCTCTATCAATCTAAATTCAAGCCCAATTGATTACCCTCGCACGAAACACATTGAAATTAGACATCACTTTCTAAAAGACAACATCACTAAGAACCATATCACCATAGAGAAAATTCCTTGTGGTGACAACACCTCTAAGATCCTAGCAAAACCCTTAGATAAAGATCAATTCAATTATTTAAGATTAGGATTAGGAATGAGATTACTAGAAGATGATGAGGATGTAAATGGTAAATAGGAAATAGTGGAAGAATCTTAAGTACAAATCTTTAATAATGATCCACCAACTCATACTTGTCACAAATAACCATACAACCTTTTATATTAACCATTGGATATTAACCTTACAACCTTCCCTTCACATCTTCATCCTCTTTAAAATCTCCAAAGATCTTTCATAAAACACACAACATCCTCCACCATACCTTAGAAAATAACTCTCACAATAGGAATCATGTCTCTTTCGGAAGGGTCCATTAACAACAATCAAGGAAATCAAAACCCGGAGAGCTCTAAGAGATTGAAAAGGTCATTCATGGATATGATGAAAAAGGAAGGTGATGATAGGATTAAGTTTGAGTATGAGTTAAGGACATTTGCGGAAAGTGAAGTGTGGGACTTAATTAAGGAACCATTAAGTCCAAGGTTGTGTGAATATGAGTACTCCATTTGTTGTGAAAACACCGCACACATGGTCAATGCTCTCAAAGAATCAAGGATTGAGTTTAGGGTGATGCTCTTATCCATCCATGAAGGAATCATGGAATTGCTAACCACTATGTCCAAGATGAATAGGAAGTTGGAAGATGATAAGGTGAAAGGGAAAGGGAAGATGGTGAAAGAAGAGTTCAACCTAGGCATAAACCTAGGAATCTAGACATCACACTTTTATGTTGCCATCAAGTACTAGTATAGTGCTTTTAGATAAAGTACTAGGATAGTTCTTGTATAATAAAATGTGTAGCATATTTTGTTCATGTATGCTTGGAATGAAATGCAATCTTTTGGAACTTATATAACTTGTCATATTATTGTGGACTAACCCATGTTGCAAGAATCCAAATGGTAACCTAACCCATTTTGGAACTTTCACATGTGAGGATTTCTTGTTTGTTGCATGTTGTGCTTTTTATGTAGCTAGGCCACCGCAAAGGTGAGGCTCTTGACCCATGGATCCCCGCCTTGAAACAAGGGGGAGCAACGATCTAGGGGGAGCTATGTTCAAGGGGAAGCACGTTCGGGTGCTATTGGAACAAGCTACTTTCCCATTCAATGGAAGTCCCACCTTTTTGATTTGACAAAAGGGGGAGAAAGAAAGCAAGAGTGAAGACCTATTCAAGTCTAAAGAAACAAAGGCTTCACCAAATTACAAGGCAAGGTCAAGACGCAAGCTACATCAAAGGCGCACTTTGTCTTCACTACGTTTTGTAATTTTATTTGCTTTCGGATTTTATTTGTCATCATCAAAAAAGGGGAGATTGTTGAGGCAACATTATCAAGATCTCCTAATGTTTTAATGATGACAAATAAACAAACGAAACACATAAAATATCAAACGGTAGCTAAATTCCCCGGAGCCCATAACTGCTCCTGGCGCGCTGCCCGCGCGGGTGACGCGCCAGGCCACTGTATGGCTTCGGGCGAAATTTGAAAGTCGGCTTTCCTCTTACCCGACAAATGTGGATCTTTCAATACAGGTATGCATATGCTATGTGCTTAATTGAGAACACTCGAAACGAGTTTTTGGATTAGAGAGATCCAACTTTTAAAGCACCCATTTACGGGAAAACGCCAACTCATGTTTTCTAACTATCGCCTCTAGCCAAGGCTTTTATAAACTTAGGGAGCTTATATATTTCACGTAACATCATGTGAAAGCATCCATATGCTCATATCCCGTGCTTACGTCTTCTCTAATTACGTAACGGGTTTACTCCCTTATTGGTTAAACTAAGTCAAAGGTCACTTTGCGTAAACGTATCCTTTCCCACTTGGGTTATGCTTTACATCAAGGCAAAATACTTAACTTGTTTGAACCAAGGTATTAGTTGAGAACGTCGAGTCGTGGAAAGTCACGAGATATGAAACTATGGATTCTCGACGTTATGTTACTTGAACTTATAAGTAACCTATGAATTTCTCAACTCATAATCTTAATTGTCTAAACACTTTCTTCTTAATGACAATTAGATTATGTCTTAATTTCTTAATCTTATTTACAAAAAGACAACTACACCAAATCTCCCACAATCCTTCCCAAAATCATTCCCAACATTCTCTTACAATATTCCCTCACACATTCCTTACAATGTGTACCTTTTGTCTCCCTCCATCTCACACACAATATTCTCTCAATCTACCAACTTCCCATACAATCTTTATACACACACTTATACACCTTGTGTACACACACTTGATTTTAAAATACACACACTACTCTCACAACCATTTTCTCTCTACACACACTAGCCAACTCACCATATCTTACCATATCCAACTCATATATTCTCTTACAAAATCTCTTACACTCTTAGATATTCCTTTACACATTTTACATCTCAACCATCCATTCCCTTACAACACATCTCAACCCTCCATATTCAACACATGGGAATTATTTGAAAACCAAAGGAGGCTCCCTTTGATCTCCACCATCCAATTCAAACAAAACCATCTCAACCATCCATCACATTCTTTCCCCCCAAGCAAAGGAATATACCTTTGGAATATTCTATCTCTAACCCAACCATGGTTACCCTAACCTAACTATGGTTAGTTCTCTACACCTAACTTAACCATGGTTACTTCTTAACCTAACCACACACACTCTTCCCTATGGAGGAATATCCCATGGCATATTCTCTTCTCTATTATGCCATGTGAGGAATACCATTTCTAACCCCTACCAAATTACCCTTTCTACTCTTCTACCCTTGGTATTTGGTTTTCTTATAAACACTTCACAAAACATTTTCCAAATTGGCTATTTGAGTTGGTAAACCTTAGATTGATTAATGTTAAGGTTTAGTGTGAAGTACAATTGGTGGTTTAGCAAGGATAGGTATTTACAAGGACCAACACCCAAGTTTTGGGAAAACTTGAGACAGAGTCCTAGCGCGCTGCCCGCGCGTTGACGCGCGGGTGACGCGCCGGCCTCGGTAAATTTTTCTCAAGTTTGGGTCTTGGCCTATAAATACCCCCTTTGCCTCTTGTATTCCTCACCCCTTGCCATTATTCTTTCTCTCTAATCTCTCTAATTCTATCTTGTGTTCTTAGTTAAACACACTAACATCTTTGAAAGAACACATCTCCTTGCAAGGGAAGAAGCACAAGAACTTAATCCACTCTTGTGATTGTGTCGAGGGTCTTCTTATCTATACCCTTTCTATTACAATCGAGTCTCTAGGTTAGGTTAGGGCTTGGTTGATTAAACAAACACTTATTCATTCATTCTAATTGTTTGTAAGGGAAGTTTTGTGTCTTGGTGACCAAGCCTAGATCATTAGGGATCTAGTTGGTGTTTGATACTTCCGGTGAGAAGTCTTGGTAGTGGTCTTTGTGACACTTAGGTGAAGTCAAATCGTGAGATTCTTTTGGGTGGTTTCCGAGGGCGGAATACCGTTGGGGAGTAACTCCTTCTTTGTGAGCATCGATATTGGTGAATATCGGTGGAGTGAATTGTAACGGTTTGTAGTCCACCAAAAGGATTATACTAGTGAATAGTATCGGAGTCGCGGATTCGCAACTGGACGTACGGATGGTATAAACCCCCCATCCCGAACCAGTATATATCATTGTGTTCTTTACTTGCTTTATATACTTTGGTTGTATTTGTTGGTGTTGGATTATTGTACAACCACTTGGTGATCTTCTTGGCTTAAAGTTTTTAAACATCTAAAAAGCCGAAGAAACCGTATTCACCCCCTTCTACGGTTCAACATTGCGTGATGATGACTCAGCAATATCTGAAATGTTTGGAGTCGGAGCAAACGGATTGAAGAATGCATTTGGATCATAATCTGCAGGTTCGGGTACTTGTTGTTGGTTCAGATCTTCAGCTACATTGTCGGTGTTGGAAGCGGTTTGTTCAGCTGTTGTTGTTGATTCAATTGGATGTGCATCGGTTACTACAGTTGTTGTTGTAGGTGCAGGTGTATCAGGTATTGGTATGTTATCATGTTGAGCAGCGGAACTAGTGGATACATCTGATGCACGTGGAGCAAAAGTATCATCAAACAACGGAGCAAAGAGCGTTTCCAATTCTTTACGAGTTAGTGACAATGGTTCAGTTGAAGGATCTGGGAAGTTAAGACGGTTGGTTGCGAGTCCTAAGCTGTTGCACTCAGAAACCATGTCTGAAAGCTCATCGAAATTAGCATGAATAGTCTCCTGAATTTCCCTAGTCCGACGGTTGTAGATTCGAAATCCTTTTGAGTTCTCACAATATCCAATGAAGATACCTATGTCAGCTTTTGCTTTGAGCTTTCCAAGATCATCACGATCATTATTTGGGTAGCAGAGAGCTCCAAATACATGAAAGTGTTTAATGTTAGGTTTGCGTTTGTGAACAATCTCATAAGGAGTTTTGTTGTGGCGTTGATTGATCATACAACGATTTTGGGTGTAACATGCAGTTGATACGGCTTCGGCCCATAAGTAATCTGGTAATTGAGCATTGATAAGCATCGTTCTTGCAGCTTCCACTAACGTTCTGTTGCGTCTTTCGACAACCCCATTCTGTTCTGGACTTCTGGCAATGGATGTTTGATGTTCAATTCCCACTTCCTCAAAATATGCTCGAAGAGTCTGATTCTTGAATTCAGTTCCATTGTCCGTTCTAACTTTTCTGACAGTGTTTCGAAGCTGAACCTGAATTTTCGTGAGAAATGTGATGATCATTGAAGGAGCTTGATCTTTGCTTCAGAGAAAGTAGACCCAAGTCCATTTGGAGTAGTCATCAACAATTACTAATATATACCGTTTGCCGTTAATTGTTTGAACACGCATTGGGCCACACAAATCCATATGAAGAAGTTGAAGAACATGATCAGTGCTTGGTTCGGTTTTTGAATTGAAGTGTGCACGTTTGCTCTTTCCTTGTTCACAAGCGGGACATAAGTGATCTTTTGCATATCTAAATCTCGGAAGACCATCAACTAGGTTATGGCGAGCAAGATCTGTCATGGTTTTGAAGTTTAGATGAGACATTCGTTTGTGCCATAACCAGGATTTTGTCGATTCAGCTTTGGGAAGTAGACATATGGGAGAAGAAGCAATCATGTCTGACATTGAGATAGTATAAAGACTGGTTCCACGTTTGCCTGACATAAGATCATTTCCTTGTAAATCACGAACGAAACAAGTTTTCTCCCTAAACGCTACTTCCAAATCCCCATCACAGAATTGACCGACAAAGAAAAGGTTGTGACCGAGGCCTTCGACATAATAAACACGACTAATTTCGATGTTCCCACTGACATAGTCCCAATATCCCATAATAGCAGCGAAATGATCATTCCCGAATCTGACAGTGCCGATGAACTTTGAGACAAAGTTTCTTAACAGTTTGAGATTGCCTGTCTTGTGTCGGGTGCATCCGCTATCAACAATCCAAAGAACAATTTGAACCACCTGCATCACACGAAGGGGACGAAGATGGAACAATGGTAAGGGTGGAACCCAAAGAAGTTGAGGGTTCCGTTGGGTTAGAAGCACACACATTAATAATTTTAGGTATCCATTTAAAGTTATGTGTCCTTTGTAACCAGCGTTGCCAATTCCAACTAGTTCGTGCTTTCTTCTTAATGAATTCGCTAAGTGACAGCATGTTCCTAGAAGTATTGTTCGCAACTACGGGGGTGACTATATCATTCTTAGAAACTACGCTTGGCTTAATCCCTAGCACAGATTTAGAAGCAATAGTGGGCCTAGATTTTCTGCCAGTTGTACGTTTCTTGTGACGAGATAAAAGAGAGTTAGCAACACATTTTGTATGATCACCAGATAACATACTTTTACGACAAAACACACATGAAGCATTAACATTCAAAACATTCAAAGGTTCATCATTCGTTACACTGATAATTTGATTACTATTTGCCAAATTAGAATCTAAATCAGATGCAACATGAGTGTTATTCAAAGTCCTAAGGTGGTCTTCTACTTCAGAGGCTTCTAGTTTTGCACTTCTTCGTTGCAAGATCCTATTCTTCCATTTGTTTCTCTTACGCTTAGATCTGCTAACGCTAGTAGTGGCAACTATTCCTATAGAAGTGGAAGGATCCAAATTAGAAGTCTGAGTGTCCATTTTGTACATTCCTGGTGCTATTACATTTGTGTTAACAAACTTTCCTTTTTCAAGTACTTTAATCTTATCTTTTAACTCAATGATGATGTGATTTTTATCTTGTATTTGAGATTCAAGTCGTTTAAATGCTTCTATTTCCTTTTCATATTTAGAAATTTGACTTTTTAAATCCGAAGTTTCATTCTGAAAAAACGTTGAAGATTTTTGACTTTGCAATTTCAATTCAAAATCAAGACTCTGAGTTTGACACCATTCAAGCTTCTTTTTGAGTTGAAAAATCTCATTTGAAAATTTACTTTGCACATCATCATTGTGTTTCAATAGTTTCTCATTTTCTCTTTTTAATGTCTTAACTTGTTTATGCAACAATTCAATATCATCAGTGTGATCATCAACAAGCATAGATGTACCAGATTCATAAAGAGAATTCATAATCACAGATATTATATCAGCATTGAGAACATGTTCCAAGAGTCGATCAGCTTCATTTTGTAAAGCTTTGTTTCTACGTTTATGTTTTGAAATCGACTGTTCAGTTGCTTGAAAAACATTCATCATGGATTTTACTTCGTTTTGAAGTTCCTGTTCCCAGTGGTTAGCACATAAATGCAAATGCTGAACGTGAGGTAAAAATTGTTTTTGAAACACTTCCCTCTTTTCTTTCGCATGAGGGGAAAGAAAAGTGGAAACTGTTATTTAAGAATTTCGTTCAATTGCTTGTTCTAAAAATTCAATATCTTCCTTGAACGTGTCAAAATACCGAAGTACACGACAACGTGTAGGAAGAGGTTGAAGATTTTCATCACTTGGTAAAGGACCATTTATTTGCGCCACTGGTTTGACAGGACCAACGTTGGAAGTTGACTTATGAACTTTCTTTATTAACCATGGTTGTTCAGTTTTCTCCTTTTGAGGAACAAATGTCTCATTTATATGAGGGAGTTTTGAGTAATCAAGCGGTGTATTGTAAAAAACATTGCTCATTTTAGATCGACTCTCATCTTCTAGTTCCTCTTCTTCCTCACAATTATATACAACAACACGCACAACAGATTCATCAAATAATTGTTCGGCACTATACAACTTTGGAATTTCCTTGAGTGCTATTTTTAGAAAACTAGGTGTATCGTAACCAAGAGCATACCCAGACCCATGGGGGTTTTGTTTCAAAGTAAACTTTTGAATGGTAGTGATGGATTCACCCGTTTTATACATAACATTTTTAAACTCTTTAAATTTGTTTTCCAATTCAACAACTTCTTCAACGTAAGAATCAATCCGTTTCCTTGACTTTTGTTTATATTCTTTAAACTCAGCTTGACAAATGGACAACTCAGATTTTGTTTTTGAAAGTTCATCGTTGAGTTGATTGATTTGTTGTGTATGTTCAAACCTTTCTTTTTCCATTTTTGAGATTAAATCATTTTTGGAAGCGGTTAATTCACGTATTTGATGTTGTAACTCTTGTTCTTGAACGTAAGATTTTTGGAAAGCAATTTCAAAACTTTTTTCTCTATTAACTCGTGTTTCAAAATTTGTGATTTGTGTTTTACAGCACTCAAGGTCTTTGGTCAATGATACAATTTTGGCTTTCAACTTGGCATTAATATCATTACACTTTTGGGCCTGAATTTGGGTGGTCATAAGAATAGTTCTAAGTTCCGAATCTGGATCAATCGAAGGTTCATGTTGTTCAAGTTGATCATTGTGATCATCATCAATTGGATCCTCAAATATAACAACTTGGTTAATTTGAATATCATCATCAAATGTAACCACCGGGTTAATTTGATCATCGTCGTCAAATATAACAACTGTGCTTATTTGTTCATCCTTTTGACTAGATAATAATGTATCAGTTTGAACAACGTGCTCCTCGTCTGATGCAGATGCAGAAGGTGATGCAATTTCATTTATTAAGCATGTGTTTGGATCAGGTACCTGAGACAGACCATCAGTGTCATACACTGGGCCTGAATCACTCATATGGAGTTCCTGCATGTTGGCCATGAGCATAACAACAGCATTAGCTTCCAGATCAGATTGTGCATTGGCCATGTAGCTTTTATCTTTAACAGTGAAAATTCCACGTGCTTCATCTTTAAGAGCTAGTAGTAATGCTTGCTTGTGATACTGGCTGCCTAGAGTTCTAGGAGAAGGACATGCAGTTGCCAAGTGACCAATCCCGTTGCAGTTGTAGCATCTAACGAATGTGTTCCCAGATTCAGTATTGCCCGTTTCAACAATTTCAACACTTTTCTGAGGAGCAGCAACTTGTTCCTAGAACTTCCATTAGCATTAACCCGTTGTCCATTCCCAGAATTACCCATGTTTCCTCCTGATCTTCCAAAGTTACGACCTCAACTCGGCCATCATGAATAACAGCTTGATTCCTTGTGTTTGATGAGGAATGAAGATGGTTGTTGGACTTGTTGGAGAATTTGCTGAATGCTTTAGCAATGAGTGCAAGTCCTTGGTTCAAGTTGTTGAATTCCTCATCGTCTTCATCATTAGTTGAATTTGAGTAGTACATGGAATCAGTGTTGTCATATGAAGCAGTCTGACTTACATTGCCTTGCTGAGTAGGATCGTATGAAATTAGTTGTTGTGACAGAAATTGTTGCGGTTGAAATTGATGTTGTTGCATCATGATGTGTTGCTGAGAAAACCGTTGCTGTGAATGATAAGGTTGTTGTTTGTGATAAAAGTTGTAGTACGGTGGTTGAGACATGATTAATGATTATATTAAAATGGCATTTCTCTCCCCCTTGATTGTTGCGAAGTAATCGAAATAATCAATTTGAAAATGTCACACTCAAGGGCGGTATAGTGATTTCGAATTTTCCCTCCAAAAATTGAAATTGAAAATTTTTTTCTCCCAAAATTTGAAAATCACTAAGAAATGCAATTCTAAGGTTATGAGAAAATTTTGAGTTTTAAAAAATTTTGACGCTAAATTTCACCAAATTTTTTTGAATTTTGACCTAAAAATTTGAATTTTGGGCCAAAATTTTCATAGTTATACCAAAATTTGAATTTCGCGTAAAAATTGAATGTTTAGTCTCCCCTAGAAAATAAATTTTACTCAAATAATTTATTTATTTATTTATTTTTTTTTTAAGAAATAGAAAGAAATAGAGGGAAAGACAAGAAAGATAAACTTGTTAAAATGATATGGATCTTTGAAGATAAACAAAGGTTGTTGTTGTAGGTTAGGTGTGTTGGCGAAAGTTATAAACTTCTGAGGTCCTTACTCGATGAAACAGACAAGACTAGTGTTTACTCGGTAGTATTTACTGATAACTCGATAAGATGTTCTAACTCGGTAAGATGGCTAATTCGATAAAGTTGCTGATTACTCGGTAAGGTGGCTAACTCGATAAGGTGTCTTACTCGATAACAAGAAATGAACGGAGTATAGTTTGTCCTTAGTAGTAAACAAGAAGAACCTTACTCGATAAACGATAAGGTGTATTAGCTTACTCGCTAATCAGGCTAACTCGCCAAAACAAAATCTTTACTCGATAAAATGCAGTCTTACTCGATAAAATGAAAACCTTACTTGATAAAATGCCAATCTTACTCGATAACAACTATCTTACTCGATAAAATGAAAACCTTACTCGATAAAATGCCAATCTTACTCGATATTCCTAAAAAAACGCTAAACCTTACTCGATAAATTCCAATCTTACTCGATAAACAGAACAGTAATGAGCCCTTAAATCCGAAAAATAACACTAAAAACCTAGTTTTTTCGACCAAATCTAACCTAAAACAACCTAATTTATCCCTTGGCGATTGATACCACTTGTTAGGTCACAATTTTATAAGATAAGAACATATAATCGTTAGAGAGAGAAAGAGAGTAGAGAGAGAGAGTGGAAGGAACTCTTGTAGAAATGAAATAATGACAATGATATTGCTAAGAGAACCAACACCCTCCTTGGAGGGTTTACATTCTATTTATACTACTAGTCTAGGGCTTCACATGACTTTCTACTTGTTACATAACTAGCCCTTAGACTTTAACAAAACATGTAAACTAAGCATAATATCATGAAACATTGATAAAACTAAGCATAATAATAATCTAAAGCAACCTATTACATAATTAGATGACCAAGACTTGATAATGTTTAGAAGCATTCCTAACACCACGGCTACCGTACATAAGAGTAATAAATGTATATTTTAAATGCTCTCAAGAAAATATTGGATTTTTTTTTTTACAAATTTATACTTGGTTCTTGTCTTTATTGAGATAAAAAGTACTTTATTATTTGAAAATCTAAGGGTCATTTTTTAGAAATACATGAAATTAAAGGGTCACTTAATTTGTTTGCAACAGAAAAAAGGAAGTAAACTTACAAAAATGCTACCATGAAATCGAACCCTGGTTCATAGGTTCATTAGCAAAGCCTCAACCCACTGGACCATAGCTATCGTACATAAGATTAATAAATGTATATTTAAATGCTCTCAAGAAAGTACCGGATTTTTTTTTTTTACAAATTCATACTTGTTTCTTATTTATATTGAGATAAAAAGTACTTTATTATTTGAAAATCTAAGGGTCATTTTTTTAGAAATACATGAAATTAAAGGGCCACTTAATTTGTTTGTAACAGAAAAACGAAAGCGAAGTTACAAAAATGCTACCATGAAATNTTTGGTGGCTTATTTTGTTGCTGACTGCTAAGTATTTTAAGTCCATGAAGTGATGTTTTGCTGGATTATGCGACGTATAACTGTCCATGCCCAAATATCGGTTCCGGCAAATAGACTCCAATCTTATTTAGAGACTGCTCTTGGCTCTTGTTTATCGTCATTGCATAACAAACTTTGAGCAAAAATTGCTTCCTTTTGAAAATAAATGGCAGGTTAGGACCTTGGTTTGTTAGAGGTATTATTGGGAGAAATAACTTTTCTCCGACTCTTGTTCCTGCGAAAGTTTGCACCTCAATGAGCTTGGACAATAATTCTATTACTATCATTCTTGTACGGTTATATAAGCCGCCTGCCAGGTTAACATTTCGCAAAAGCATGACTGGTTCCTCCGACTTTAAGTTCAAGGAAATGTAGTGGAATACCGTATGTAACAACTATAGCGTTTTAGGGAAGTTGGTTCATGGTCATTCCGGTTGGCGGAAGCCGAGGGTTAAGATCTAATGGAATACCGTATGTGACAACTACTGCGTCCAATTCCTCTTGCGTCATGAAAGATCTAAATTTTGGCATATCAAACTTACGGACGATGGAGGCCACCTCCCCAGGCGAGGTCATCTCCCCAGTTCGCTTCTAGACATATTTAAAAGGATGCGAAGGCTAGGGTCTAAATAAATAAAAGAAGACGAGACGAAATGCACATTAAAAAGATATTCAAAGTAAGATGATCGTTCGACAGCAAAGTAAAAATGAGAAAAGTGAGATATATATAGGCAATGTTGGGAAAAGTGAAACGTCGTGTCGTACTGTGGACATATGGCATGGGCTGATCCTAAACGTCCAATCTCTGCGAAGTTAACATGTGTCAATGTCTCGCCAACCAAGGAACTCTGCAACATTTTTTGAATTTATATGCCATTAAAAAGCCCATGGGTCATCCTGGACATTGGGCTCGTCTAGGCCCATTGAGTTAAGCTTGCACGGAATTAAAATAATGTTTTCGGAAGGTAAATTTTTAAGGGCTAATGTTTTTAAAAGGTATCTTACTTTCCACTTCATCTTTTTATAGGTATCGAATAATTTTTTTTCCCTTAATTGCTCAATAATCTTTGTTTTTTTTGTCTTTTATGGGTAGTGATGACCAGTGATGACGATTTTACCTTTCCAAATTACATAAATGGTACTTGCGGGTTTGCGAAAATTGCATCCACCGTCCCTAAAGTAAATTAAATAAATGGTCTCTGTCGTTTGGTGAAAATTGCATCCAACATCCCTAAACTTTTTTTATCCATCCTTATGGTTTTGACCCGTTATGTTTTTATATACGTTAAATCTATGTTTTTATCTACGATTTTATATATGTTTTTTTCTACGTTTCAATATACATTTTTATCTATGTTTTTATATACGTGTTTTATATACGTTTTTATATACGTTTTATCTACGTTTTTTATACACGTTTTATCTACGTTTTTTATACACGTTTTATCTTCGTTTTTATGCATGTTTGTATTATTTAGAATTTATAAACATATATAAAAACGTAGATAAAAAATGTATATATAAAAACACGTATATAAAAACGTAGATAAAAACGTTTATTAAAATATAGATAAAAACGTAGATAAAACGTATATAAAAACATAGATAAAAACGTATATAAAAACACGTAGATAAAAACGTAGATATAAACCTAACGGGTCAAAAGCATAAGCAGTGGATAAAAAAATATATAAAAAAAAACGGTGGATGCAAATTTTGCTAAACCACAAGGACCATTTATGTAATTTACCATATGGAAGGTGGATGCAATTTTCGTAAGCTCACAGAGTAAAATGGTTATCACAAGTTTTAACTACCCATTTAAGATTAAAAAAAAAAAAAAAAACAAAGAATAGTGAACAATTAAGGAAAAAACTTTATTCGATACCTATAAAAAAAATTAAGTGCCAAGTAAGATACTTTTAAAAATATTACCCCTATTTTTAAGTATTGTATCATTAGTCTTCAACTGATAATGCAATACTG
>LBNU01033901.1:117265-146609 GCA_014162995.1 Artemisia annua
CCCTAATTACCCTTGGCATTTTGTACACGCGTTCTAAACAACAAAATCAGGCAATACCCTCCGGAAAACAATCAAAAAGCAAATTTCTTAGTATCACACCATTGGCACGACCAATACTATGATACGGGGGGGGACATGTTGGTGTATGTGTCCGGACGACAAGTGACATACCGAACGAATCTCCATGTGTCCGAAGGAGTTGGTCCGAAGGAAAGTGTGTTGAATGATAAAAGCATAAAATGATCACTCTTTTATCCAGAAGATCCTTTTATTCAGCGGTGCATGCCATAAACTGCGCATGCGCCGCCTATCCCGAATATTGCGAGATACTGTCCCACACGTGATCTGCCACCTAGCACCTAGGGTAGGTGTAGCCCAGTTCGCTTCATCCCAATGTGACAGGTACAGTGCTTTTGGGGTAGTATAAATACCCCCAAACACATTTAATGCATATCTAATGTCAATGCACGCGTTTACTCTCATTTATTACTATATCATTCGGCCATTACTCTATACTTACTCTCACGCCGGAGCTTGGTCTTGAGATCAAACTTAACGCAAGGCTAACGTGTGTTACGCTTTGTGTTGTTGCTTGAAAGACTTCACTGCTAGTCCGAAGAACCTACATGTGAGTTAGACTGAGGTACAGATTTTTATTTCAACAGAATACATGCTTGGTTGACATAAAAGTTGAGTTAGCCTAATCTTTTATAGATTGCAAACAGGTCTAGAATCGGTTGTCACGATTTGATCATTTTACCCTTTTTTGTTTCATCTCCGTAGTCATTGAATTTTGCAAAAAAAAAATCAATTTTATCATTGTGTTTTGTCATTTGTATTGCTGATGAAGATTGAGTCACATAGTCAATCATTAGCCCTTATGAAAAATCAAGATTAGAGTTGTATCAACGGTCCTAATCTTTCCTTTAGCCTTACTCATTTTATTCATTTGGTAGTGAGCTTTCTCTTTCGGTTATGTAAGGAAAGACGATCCTTAGTACTTTGTCACGACAATGGACATATCAACAACCCATTAGTGAGGGGCCTCCCTCTTAAGTTGCCCTAAGTGCCTCGACCTCATTCATTTCTATATTGATTTTTTTTATAGTCTTGTGAAAACTTTACTCCGTATTTGTTTTAGTTGGAGATGTTCTTTTCTTTTCAATTCTATATGTATTCTTTGTACTAGCTAATGCACAATATGCATAACTACTACATGCAGTTCTGTGTTGTGTTTCTCACATCTTAAACTAGGTTTATTAAAATATTATTATATTAGGTTTGGAAGTAAGGAAGGACATCAATCGATTCAACCAATTGGATTAATTAGATGTTAGCAGTTTAAAGTTATAGTGTCGGTAATGTCATCTTAGTGAAGTTTAGAACTATTAGTCGGCATGGTCATGTAAGTACAGCTGTGTTAAAACTCCAAAATTTGTGACATATGCCGACTAAATTTTTACCGACTAAAGATACAAAAGCCACAGGATCTAAAATGTTTGGCTATTAAAAACTAAAATTATAAGATTAAAATAGAAACAAAATATATAGAAAAGTGAAGACTTGAATCGAAACCCTCACAACCTAATCGCTCTATTTCTGATCACCGTAACCATCGCCGGCACCGTCAAATATCATCGTAAATCACTTTCACCATCGTCAATCACCGTGACTGTCGCCGATCACTTTTACCGTCATCTATCACCGTAACCATCGCCGATCACTCATCGTCTCCAATTATTGTAACCACTGCCGTGATATGAACTTAAAGGAAATTATGAATTTCGAATAAGAACTCTTAACTATTCTAGAATCACAGACTGACATTGTAACTAAAAAAGATAGTTAAATGATTTGTTATGGTTTATTGAATTATTACGAACTTGTTATCGTGACCTTCGCCGATCACCCAAATACTCGCCGGTCATCTACATCCGTACGTCTCGTGCAATTCACTCATGTTAATATTTGTATACGGATTTTGTAATTACAATTAAATAAATTTAAATTTAGCATTATTTTAATTTATAACCCATGTACGCACGTGTTCTTAAATGTGGATTATGTTTGGAAAATAACTATAAATAATAGAAATAATATTTGAACTATATTTGTTCGGGTTTTTAAGTATGATCAAATTTTGGTTTTAATGTTATCGTTTGAGTAGTTTAATTTAATTATTTAACATAATTTAAATTTAGTGAATATAAGTGTTTATATATGTTATAATTAATCGAGCGCATACACTCAAATTTAGTGAATGTTTGAGTGAATATACTAAATTTTGATTATGTTGAATTATGTTAAAATATCTTTAACAAATATCCCGCATAATTTATATTTTACAAATACTTTATGTACTTTATATATAAATTTTCTAAAAATTATAGAAATTAAATATTTACAGTTAAGTTCATAAAATTAGATTTAATATTAGACATTCTTTCTAAATGTTTAAGGTTTAATTGTAGTTTTATTAAACAATTAGAACATAAAGTTTATTTACACTTAAGTTCAAAATTTTTATTAAAAAAAGTATGTCACGAGACCATGCGTATTTTCAATTTTTTTTTCTACCAAATTTATCAAAAGTTTGATCAAAACCAATTCAATTTTAACTTTTATCAACGGATAAAAAAGTTCAACTCTTTCAGTTGAGCTCTATTATTAGTCAATAAAAGAATTGATTGCTATATAATAAATTTCTCTTATCTTGTATAAAAGGATATACAAATTCGCCATAAGAGGGGGAAAAAATATATGTTTAAAGTTGTATCACCAAAAAGAGAGACGGATGTGAACACTAAATATAGTTATACTTATCACAATATCACGTATTACATAAACGATGTTATATTAGTTTTAGAAGATAAATATCATACAGTGTTACTAGTAACTATTAGAACATTATAGAACGATAGGTTATATGTCATTTTCTCTATGTACATACGCATAAACATGTGCATGTGTGCGGAGCCAGCGGAGGCTTTGACCTAACAAGTAACAACCTGCAATCATTATAAACTACGTAGTATTGATTTTAAAGAAGTTTAAGTTAAAGTTTTTTTTTTTAATTCGCTTTTACTATACAAGTTCATAACTTGGTTGAAAACACGAATCTCACTTGCTTTGTATATATGATACACGTTGAAAGCATATGTCGTAGAACACATATTTTTATACGATATGGAGTACAATTATTGTTATACATGATTTAAGATCGTAGCACATCGATCACATATATTGTAAAAAATGAAATTAACTGCCTATATTTGTATACATAGAGTCCTACGTATTTACATGCTAGAGGACTCGTAGGGTGGACCCAAGTAGATGAGGACCGTTCTCTTTAGGAAAAGGTGTAGTGCTTTCAAGACCTTTTGATTACAAGTTTTTCCAACATTTATGGTCCTCAAATTGTTGTTAGATTCGCTAAAAAGTAAAAAGAAAAAGGACGTCTACATGCAAAATAGATGGTTGTATGAGATAATTGCTTTTTCATAAAATATGATTATTTCAACAAAATAAAAAGAGAACGTATATTTAAACGAAATATGTTAAATAGGTGGATCCTAAAACGTACCCACACGTTTATGGTTTAATACAACCAGCCAATTCTCCGGTTTTTAATGAAATTGTCGTTCAAAAGAATTAATACAACCAGCATTGTAGTGGCCCAGATTCCTAACGAACCACGAAATACGACCACCAACTTGCCAAGTTAGTATGTGTGTTTGGCCAGATATCACTTTGCTCCGAAGGGGAGACTACGTCCGGATAAACATATTTACATACATGAGCCTAGTGTGGAGTTAAGCATAATGATATGATATGTCGAGTATGCTAGAGAAAGTATTTAGTATTGAATACATAAGATGATTTAAGGTAGTTTGAAGATATTTCAGGGGTTGAGTCGAAGGCTATGCTTCAAACTCGCATGTTTCGCTTGAATGTGTATCGAGTCATATCCTCGGCAAGGTATGTTGAGCCTGCCGAAAGGTGGCAGGACAATGTGGGATGATGTTGGTTCCGAGGTAAAGACAAGCCAACTCAAGCAATCTTATGTCCCATGCCGTTACTTACGCCTGGTCAATAAGTTATGGGTTGGTTCACAAATTATCTCATATATCTTAAGCAAGACTTGAACCCACAAACATTAAATTGAGGAGCTAAAAAAATCAAATCCACCACAGAAAACTTTAAACAATAAAACGAAGCTACGCAAGCTCAAACAACGAAAACACACCCTCAAATCTACATCACTACAGCTCACATATCAACAAATTCAGATGACGCTAAATTTGATGATACATGGGAAATGAATACGTACTACGGAGTATCGTCTTGGTTAGGGTATTTTATATCTTCATTAATTGCTTTATTAAGCGAAAAAACAACACGGCCATTTAAATTTAATTAAACGGTCACAATAACATTTAATGACATATAAATGAGTTCCTGCCTAGAGTTTAAATTTCCTGGACCAGGGTCATAACTTTCAACTCAAGTACTCTTTGTATCCGTGTACCTAAATTATATTGTCAAACTACTAGTGCTATATTTCAGAAGATCATTCTCGTTGTAATATATATTTGCGTGTACACAAATTCTCTTTTAATATATCTACCTGCTTCCGAAAGAAAAAGATAAAAATAAAAAATAGTATAGTAGCTATATATTATTAATATACATATATGTCATTATTTGCTATTTTTCTAAAGTTTAAGTTACAAAAGACGTCTACCATTTCAATTTCAAATGCTTCATTTATGAATTTATGATAGGTAAACTGGAAAAGTTACTTGTATCTGAATTTGTTAGTTTCTATTAAGACGTACCTAATGAAACATTTGAAAAAGTGAACATATATGCCTTAAAAAAAAATAATAAATAAATAAATAAATAAAAACCTTCTTCTAAGAGTGTCGTACTAAATTCATACATCAAGCTACTAGAGACTTGTTAGTCAAAATTTTCTATTAAGTCATGTTTAATTAAGAGATTACTTAATGCAGACAACCTCAGTTTTATTACTTAATATTCTCAGTTAGAGATGGCAACGGGGCCGGGTATGCGGGGAATGGTTGATACCATCCCCATCCCCGAAGTTAGATAGTTATCCCCATCCCCGTCCCCATCCCCGTTGGGGGTCACAATTGCATCCCCATACCCATCCCCAATGGGGAACGGGGATCCCCAATGGGGAATCGGAGATTTTTCCCCATTACATAATTGACATTTTAAATAGATTTCAAATGGTGCAACCATACTAAAAGCAAACAAAATTCATTCATTAGATTAAGTTCAAGCATTCGACAATGCATAGTAAAGAGTACGAGTTATCGTAAGTACAAAAACGACTACAATTGGAAACAAAAGCGCGTACTAATCCAACATGCAAAGGTACAACGACCATTAAGAAGAGTATATTAGCTATTAATTGAGAAGATTTTAAATATTATATACATATAGATGGACGGATCTTAGTGGAGACCGGGGAAGGCCACGGCCCTCTCAAAATGTTGAGGTTCTACTTATATTTTTTAAATAGAAATACAACTTTGGCGCTCCTACATTAACTAATACGGAGTATAACACTCGGCCCTCCCAATAAATTCACCCAAGTTCCGTCTATGTACATATATAATTTTATTTATGTATAAAAGATATTCGAAGACGGGTTCGGGGACGGGTACGGGGACCCGAGGGTATTACCATCCCCGCCTCCATACCCGCTTTTGAATTTTGGGGATTCCCCATCCCCATCCCCATACCCGGTCAACTCGGGGATTCCCCGGTCAAATCGGGGTCGGGTATCGGATTCTCCGTCGGATTCGGATTTTTTTCCCATCTCTATTCTCAGTCATCATTCTCTATTAAGTCACAAACAAACCGTTTTCGTATGACTTAATGAATTCAGTTTTTTTTCATATCAAGTCAATTAATTCGAATTCAAACACCACCTAATACTACTTAAATATTAAAGCAAAGCAACAAATTTTGGATTCAAATTTTAAATGATACAATCACATTTATGTTGCAGTTAGAACATCTAAAATGATGAAGCTTTTTGTAGATTTAAACTTGCCATGTCATTCAAAATCATTAATTTATAGAACTTCCGATTTTATAAACCCATTTCCATTATCTATAAACCTCTTTCAAATTCATATATTGTTCTATCGTTAAACACATGTTCAAGATTATAAACCTCTTCATGCTACACAGGAATAAAATAGATGTTCACTATTGTTGAAACAAAACATAAACGTATTCAATAGTTTAAACATTTTCTTGTACCTCTCATCGTGGATGCACTTATATTAAGGTGTGTTTGGTTTGTAGACATAACTCAATCAACACTTGATAAAGGCCCGGCTTAAATCACATGCCACGTAGGCTTGGAAAGACCTCTCAGGCCTAACTGAGTAAGGACAAAGCTAGTAAGCTACTACTCCCAACTGTCACTAGCGGTTAAGATGTACCATTTAACATTGCACAATGACAAACAACACTACGAGCTAAAAGATGAATGACATCTGTCCTCCTTGTATGCTCTTGGATGATCAACACTTGGCACCCTGGCAGCCGTCGATCACTTCCAAAGGGTTTATATATAAATCCTCGAAAGCCTCTCTATAAAAGGAGAGCAACACAAAATCACACAAGTTTTCATACACTTTGGGCAAATACTGCCTCACAGCAGTGAAGTATGGTTCTTGTTTAAGTATTACCCGATCTTCTTGATCTATATTAATCTCATCGGGTCCTTACCGTTCAACACGGGAAACCAAACAACAAAACCATTCACATCCCATCTCTAAACCGATTTACATATCATACGTAAACATGTAGGTTTAGGTTTATTACCATAATAAATGGGAATGGGTATGACTTTTCAAACTCACCAAGCTAGATGGGTTTAGGAAAACCCTAATTTTGTAGGCTTCATTCCAAGATTTAAAACCCATATCTATAAAACAAACATCATTAATCATTCTTATTCACATTCCTTATTCCCAAACCCATATTCCGAACGCACCCTTAATCTCCCATACTAAATAATTTGTGTGGCTTAAAACAATAGCTTCTTTTAACTTGCAAATCCATGTGAGTGAAAAAACCGAAAGTAATAACACTTTGTGATACCAAGTCAAAATTCATAATAGGTGCATTTGAAGTCAATTCTAGGATGATACTTCTTAGAGCAGCATCATTACAAGGTTTGATTTAGATAAAAAGAAAAGAACTTATCAACGGCATATTATTCCCACTACTACATCACTAACTTGCATAAACTCCTCTATTAATTTAATCACTATCATATATAAAAGACTGAAAATTTTGCATACTCCTAAAACAACATACAACATATAAACATGTAACATGTTTTTTGAAGGGTGCTTGATATTTTAACTATTGATGGATTCACTAAAGCCAGACATTTTTCTTATCTAAGCGACTAATAGGCTTGGGTGGCTAGGTCACATGCTAACGAGGTTACAAGCCTGGTCCCAAAACTTATATCATCAAACAAACTAGTTTATCGTTTTGTGTTAACAGGATCATGCTTAGTAAAATCTTTGTGTTTAAAGTAGTATCTCAAGCTATGGTCTCTAAAAAATGAATGGGGAAGTTTGTTGAAGGGAATCTTGCATGTGGGTGAGCATGATTACCACATATATTTATGGAAAGAAAATAATGGAACTATGTGAGTGCATAGGATTCCTCACAAGAATAGGATTGATGATGACTTTAAGCTTAATTATAACCCACTTTTTTTAAAGACCNAAATTATCCCCGTAAAGAAGCTGAAGATGTTATCATTGTAGTCATGTTGGTTTGAGTAATCTTGTAACTTTTAGTCATTATTATTAATGAAGTTCTAATTTATGTTCATCAAGATTTGCCCAATTTACATGGACCAACAAAAATGTCAAGAAAAGAACATTAGCATATAAATCAAATTTAATGGGGTATGTTGACATGTATCTGTTCATTTGATCTTTCATCTTGTCTAGAAGAGAAGCTGTTCTAATCTACAAAATATGATTTCTATAATATCCTAGACAGAGATGACTCTCATGTGCTGGCTAATTTTCACCATGGGATCATAAAAATTCATGAGAATTATACCAGCAAGGAAAAGTAAAATTTGGCTCCATTTTCATTTTTTTAACTAATTCTTAAAGCGCTTTCTTGACTTCAAAGAAGTTGGACCGCTCCTTGTTTGCAGCTTCAATGTCATCTGGTGATGCAACAGCCACCACAACCCCTTTATCTTTGATAGCATCTATTGCACTTGCAAATTCCTTAAAGTCACTTAACCTTCAAAAAAATTTAAAAGACGAGTAAGTTACGTGTTCTGCCATTATAATGGCCCATGATATGAAACTATCTGAAATTTAAAAAAATAAAAAATAAATAAAAAATAATAATAAAATAAAATAAAATGTTGTTTAGATTGTACCTTGTTGATAAGATCTCCTCACGTCTAATTTGTCTTTCTTCTTCCGTAATGCCCAACAAGTGTCGTAATAAGCTGCAAAAACCAGTTTTATAAGCCATTAACACAGCTATCAGGTAGTCTCAACATAGAACATAATTGAGATCTTAACTTTGGTAGATATTATATGGTCTAGCCGTCTAGGAACAACAAAATATGCACTTTCAACAGTGGGGCATCAAAATTATACCCCCCCTGCTTCCGAAAAGGTTTTGGGTTGCAAAAATAAAATATATACCACTACAAATAGTGAAATGAAATGGCGTGCCCACATATTTGGGTTATGTTTTTATCAACAGGTAAAGCCAAAAGAATTTGCAATTTAGCATAAAAAAGAAACGAGTCAACTATGACGTATGTTTACCGCACTGTAATTTATTGAATAAAAAAGATTTATTATTGATATAATATAAAATTTGTAAATCAATGCCAGACTTAGACTTAAGCATAGTAGTTTAGAAATTTTTATTACCATAACGCAGTATTTTTGAGTTGTTTACAAAAACATAGTACTTTTGGACTTTGCCTTTCAGGATAAAGTACTTTTGGACTTCGTCTATAAAAGCCACATCAAGAACCTCTAGTTTTTAAATTATTTATTGCTAAGGAGTTCTGTAAAAGCAACATCTTTAGTCTGACTCAAACGGCGAAATGTTTTGGTAAATAAAGTTGAAAACTACAGTGTTTACATTTCTAAGTACTATGTTTGGTCAAAAATCCTCAAATTAATTATTTAAGAATAATGTAGAAGTTTAAGAAAAAAGGGTTTTCAGGTAAGCCCAACCCAACCCGTCCAAAAAAAGTTGCACATGTTTTGATCCGGTACCGAACCTGCCCCAACAGCCCATTTTTTCACTTTGGTCACTTACCTGCTATATCCTTTGGCATCAGGTAACTGGTATGAATCTACATCACCAATTGTCCCAATAATCGCTTTTGTAAGAGTATCATCATCCATTTCCAATTGACGTAGGAAATCACTGGTTCCATCATATATATCCAATGTCTTCAGCAAATTAGGATCCCGATAAGATAGAAATGAGAATACACCTGTTAAAAATATATGGTTAAAAATATATGGTTAAAAACATACAAAGCAAAGCTGGTACGAAAAAATAATTACACATCCACATAACAAGTTGCTTGACTTTTACCTGAATGAGTGTCAAAATCACAGAAGCCTCCATAAGCCCCACCACTAACTCGTACACGATCCCACAACCAAGTGTTGCTTATGTGTTTAGATATAACATATGCACTACCCTTTAGTTGATAACCGGTTTCATACAAATTTGCTGCTTTTCCAACATAATTTACCTGTAATGATTAAAAATAAATTTAGTAATGAATAGTCGCAAAAGAAATCCTGATTTGAAAACATATAGATATGAGCTAACCTGAGTAGGTATTACGATTGCTTCATTTGTTGACGGAATTCGTGCATTCCATGAAGCTGGTGTAACTAGTGAGTTACTTGGAAGCAAATCAAGAAATTTCCCGACATACTTTTCTGAGTTTTTAAGGTTTTTCCCATCAGCGGTTAGATTCACAAGGCAACCTTTCTTATTGAGCAGGGTTCTGCGGATCTCTTCGAGGGATGATGAAATTCCACTCCAATCTTGTTCAACTTTAACTTCGAGCTCTTTTAAAAATTCCAGGTAACTGCAAGTATACCAAACTATTAATCCAGTAGAAGGGTCAAGCAGGTTGGTTAAAGGGTCAACGTGGAAAATATTGGTATGGTACTATGGTTCACCCAAGAACCTTTTTTTGCAGAAATATCAAAAGAAATTATAGTAATTGGTCAAATACTATTACAAAACTTATACTATTTGAATAATAATCTAATTTACTTAATAAATGGGAGGAGGTTGTATGCAATTAATTCAACACTTTGGGCAGCTTTTGTCCAAGTCTGACCCCATTAACTCATTTCCTTTCAAGAATAACAGTGATTAATGGAACAAAAATCCTTTCTTCCTAAACATTTTGTATCTTCATCATACTCCTCTTAGTAGGGGTGTCATAAATCCTGACCCGACCCGGACCCGACCCGGACCCGAACCCGATTAAAGATAATCGGGTCGGGTTACTCGGGTCCAAAATCTAACTCGGGTCAATCGGGTCAACCCGACTAACCCGACTACGAACTAGGGTCGGGTATCGGGTTCAAAATACTTGCCTATTCGGGTTCGGGTCAACCCGACTAACCCGATTTTTTTTTTAGTGGTGTGTGTTTGTGTACAAGTTATATTTTATCGTAGGCCCAAGGTATATTAGTCCATGCTTATTCTTAGTACTTGGCCCATTTGTATCCAATTCCATATAAAAAAATAAACATATATCAAGGTTACGTTACCACCAGTAGTTACATACACATTACAATTCCAACTTCCAAGGCCAACAACCAGAAATGATCGCTTACACTTGATGATCTGATTTTGTTTCCTTCAAGAATTAGCATTTCTATACAAAAGGTACTACTTATTCATGGTTAATTTTGTATTCTTATTAGGTTTCTAGGGTTTGAGGTTTGTTTGGATAAAGTTTGCATTTAGAACATAAATTGTTTCTTTTCAGATTTGTAGGGTTTAATGCTTGTTTGTTTGTTTAAGTTTTATTGCATTAGAGGCTAGTTGATTATGAATATTAGTAAATTAAGTGGTATCTTTATATTTTGTTAGATGTCAGACAACTCGATGGAAATAGATGAAGAAGAGAATGTAGAAGTTAACAATAAGAAAATGAAGGGAAAAAAGCCACAAAAGATAAAAACTAAGCGCAAGGTGAGAAAATGGTCGAAGGTTTGGCTAGACTTTGATCAATTAAAGCTAAAAGAAGGTGAAACAGAGGTTGATATGAAAGCTCAGTGTAAGCATTGTGATAAGTTGTTTCTTTGTCATTCAGAAAAGTATGGTATAAAAAATCTCAAAAGACATCTGTTAAAGTGCGATGCTTACAAAGCCAAACAAAGTGAAGGTCAAACTGAACTTATGTTCGAACATGGTAACGAGAATAAAATGTTTGCATGGAAATTTGACCAAAAAGAAAGTAAGAAAGCATTGGCACGCATGATCATAGTTGATGAGCTCCCTTTTAGTTTTGTCGAGCGTGATGGCTTTAGGCACTATTCTAGGATTAATCAACCCTTGTTTGATGTTCCATGTAGAGGTAGTGCTACACAAGATTGTTACAACTTGTATGATGAGGAGAAAAATAAACTTCTTGATGTAATTCGAAAAAACATTGGCAGGGTATGTTTGACTACTGATAGTTGGACATCTGTACAAAAGAAGAGTTACATGGCTCTTACCGGTCATTTTATAGATAACGAATGGAAGTTGAATAAAAAAGTCTTGAACTTTTGTCGTCTTGATGGTCACAGTGGGGTTGACATAGGAAAGGGAGTAGAAACTTGTGTGAATGAGTGGGGTATTAATGGGATATTGGCTATTTCGGTAGATAATGCAAGTGCAAATGATACCGCAGTTGATTTTTTAAGAAAAACATTTGCAAAAAAAGACAGTTGTTTATTGAACGGGAAATGGATTCATATAAGATGTGCGGCTCACATTTTGAATCTTGTAGTGCAAGATGGTATTAGAGTGGTTGATAAGTCGATTGAGAATATCAGATACGCGGTAAAATGGATAAAAAAATCAGGAACTAGAATTGAGAAATTTAAAAGATGTGCCGAAAGTGCTAAATGTGATATCACAAAGAACTTGATACTTGATGTTCCAACGAGGTGGAACTCCACCTATAAAATGCTAGAAGTTGCTCAGGCGTATGAAGATGCTTTCGAGAGATACGATTTAGAGGATGTGAGTTTTGGGAATGCTTGTCGCGAAAAAGGTTTGTTGGTCCCATCATCAGAAGATTGGGAAAAGGCTAGAAAGTTGTGTGAATTTCTGAAAGTATTTTATGATGTTACTTTGAGGATTTCCGGGACAAGGTACGTGACATCACATACACTCGTTGTGGAATTGTCTACTATTCGTGAACTTTTAAGAAAAGAAATGAGTTGTGATCTTGTAGGAGAACTTCCTCAGGATGAAAATCTTTATAAAATTGCTAAGGTGATGAAAAAAAAGTTTGATAAGTATTATGGAGAAGTAGAAAACATGAATTTATTGTTATATTTTGCTCTTTTGCTTGATCCAAGAAACAAGGATGAATTTTTACATATTATACTCGATGACCATTATGGAATGGAAGGACTAGGGATGGTAGAACTGAAGAAAACCTACATACATGCTCAATTTAAAGCTTTATATGAAGACTATTTGAGAATTCATGCTCCAACGTCTGCTTCACCTTCAGTGTTAGGGAAACGTTCAAATAGAGATGATACGACAACAAACCCCCCCACAAGGGATAGGTTGAGGGATAGGATGAAAACGAGTTCAACATCTACTTCAACAATGAGTGAATTGGATAGGTATTTGGGTGAAAGTGTTGAAGCATTTGATTCTAATGTGAAATTTGATATATTGGCATGGTGGAAGGTAAATAGCCCAAGATTCCCAATCGTATCTTTAATGGCTAGAGATTTGTTAGCCATTCCCGTTTCAACGGTGGCTTCCGAGTCGGTGTTTAGCACTAGTGGGAGGGTGTTGGATTCATTTAGGAGTTCTTTAAGTGATAAGAGTATTGAAAGCCTTATTTGTACCCAAGATTGGCTTCGTAAGGATAAGGATAAAATTCCAGAAGAAGAAGAAGATTGTGAAACAATAATAATTGGTACGTGTTTTTATTTTAATATTTGTTAATTCAAATGTATTGTTTCTTGCTAATTATATCACTTTCATGTAGATTCGAGTGAAGATGAAGGTGCTAGCTCCAAAAGGAATGTCAATGAAAAGGAAAGTTTTATCATTGAAGATTGAAGAACTTCAGAAGGTTATTATGGAAGCTTATTTTGTGGATTGAAAGGTTATTTTGTGAAAAATATGAATGACTTGTTAGTTATGAAAAAAGGCCTACTGTCGTACTTTTGAAACTTTGTAAGTATTTGCCTGCTAGTGTAGTAGTATGGATCAATGTATGGCTTGTTTAGTTGTTGTATTTTCCAAGTTATATAAGTAGTATCTTCAAATCTTTGTAAGTATCTTTGAATCTTTGTAAGTACTTTCCTACTGATATGAATGAATGACTTGTTTGTTGTTATTTGCCTACCACTCTTAGCATTTTTGGTACTGATATGAGTCAATGCAACACATGAGTTCAGCAAATGATCTGTCCGCATATGATCTGCACTTTTGGTGGCTACTTCAATATTGGTTATATTTGGTACAGGTTAGTTGTGGTGAGAGTTTTTGTTTAGTTTAAGTAGTTTTGTTCTGTATACATGGTGTAAAGAGCATCTTCTAAGCCAAATACTAGTGTCTCATTTATTATGTGCCAAAGTTTGCTTTTGAGATAGTTTTATAGATCGTTTCGCTATTGATCAAATGTATTTCTGTCTTTCGGTTTGAGTACTTATTTATAGTCGAACGAACGCGTTCATATTTACATTGGATGTTTGTTTCAATAGACACTATGGTATTTTGGATATTACAGATATGTGATTTTAGTACATGTCTAATATGAGAAATCTGCAAACAAATGAGAACCACTGTGATAATGATTTTAAATAAAGTACCAAGTTAATTACTCATATTTGCTTATGATATCACCTACCACTGTGATAATGATTTTAAATAAAGTACCAAGCATAATACTCAATGTGGTAATGTGCATTGTTGCAATATGGTGATCAGGTCTTGTTGCAAAATGTGATATGTTTATTCTTTTGTTTTATAACACATACGATGGCACTAAAGAGAGGAGCAAGATAAAAGTTACAAAACTTGTATGTACATTTGCAAATTGCAAATTTGCAACAAGCCTACTGGTATGGTAACAAACAAATGCAATAAAAAAATTAAGTGATTTATACATGTTCCTTTTACTTGTTTAAGATTTTAGCTACTAAATTTAAGAAATTAAATTTTGGGATTATATAAATGGTACAGACCCGAACCCGACTTGACCCGACCCGAATTGACCCGACCCGATTTGACCCGAACCCGACCAACCCGAGTTCAAATAGGGTCGGGTTCGGGTATATTTTTTTTAGCCTTGACCCGACTTCGACCCGACCCTAGTGACCCGAACCCGACCAACCCGACCCGATTAACACCCCTACCTCTTAGCAATATGTGTCTTCCCAAGTTTTAAGAAACAGATTGGCTGTATAAAGTGACACATAAACACTCATAAAATCCAACCTGATACCACCCATTTGTTCAGCAATCCACCCTGCACTGTTTAACTTTGCGTCCATCCTTGCAGCTGCAACACCATGACCACTCCCCCTTAACCGATTCTGCATAGAGAAATTACAATATCAGACCACATCATAGGTATAGCTGTGACAACTTAACTGGTCCTGAGTCCAAGTAATACCTCCATTCTAGCTTTACTTTGTGACACAAACTGCTTGAAGCGCTTTTGATCAGTAAACTGGACATCTTGGAGAATACAGTTGACCTACAAGACCATAATTATGAGATTATTAAGCAAAATTATATGTAAGCAAAGGTTTAATCATCATGCCAGGCACCATTACAAGGGTTACATTACATAATGAGCCAAGAATGTACTTTAGGGAGCAGGAGGAGATTTATTAGTGGAATGCATTAATCATAACAGTGGACCGGCAAGTGGTAACTGAGACACCCAGAAACATAAATTGGATTGAAATTGTATAACTAAGAGTTAACATAAGTGCAATTTAAACCATAGAAAATATCACATTGTGAAACTAGGATCAAGCCTAAAGTTTTGATTTTAGCTAAAAACAGGATTTTATTCCCATCCCAACAATAACACAATGCACATACCAGGTTAAAAAGATCTTCAGTGCGTGCTGACATGGCCTTTCCTCGAGCAATAATATGAGTGATAGGAGCTTCTGACCCTCGCTTTGATGACGTTAAAGGGAATACAGATATTCCACCTGTCTTCCTTCCAATTAACTGATTTAGCTGCACAAAGTCTAGGTCTTTTGTGCCCATCTCCAGCAATGATTGACTGTTGAGCAATATATAACACAACTATAAGTGTCAAACGAATAGCGGTATGGAAAAAAATGTTTATGTACTTAATTTTATTATTATACCATCCTCTACATGTCATTTTCTTGTTTTGTGCACAGCTATCACATAAATAGATCCTAACGTGACTAAATGTCAGTTTACAAAATTTTATATGATGTTTATCCTATATTTTCAAACAAAATAGTGATATATTAACGAGAAACGGGAAAAAAAGAACCTAGAACTATCCCAACACTGTCAAGTATACAGCTTTAAGACCTCAATGCTACAAGCACACACAGCTTTATATATTTATAAACACTGTCAATTCTTATATAGGATGCATGCAGCTACACCAATATTAATAACAAAAAATCTTAAGTAACAATATCCACATAATGAAAGCATGAAGCATGCCTTAAAGATTTCATTAAGCGATTTGGTTTCTTGACAATGAATCAAGATTTCTGCAAGTCAGGAATTCATATTACACTGTTTTACTAGACACTGATGAGACACACACACACACACACACACACACACAAAAAAAAACCACCTAGAAAGCACAAGATTATATGTCAATGATGAATCTGTAAATAGGGTTGATATGAAACTAACATGTGTTAGTATATAACAATCAGATGAGCTGAATGAACGAACATTCCATAGTGACTTATTTCAGCAGTTATAAACACAAACAATTACAAAAGAAAATTACAGATAGCGCTTCCGGGAATGGGAAGCAAATTACAAGAAGCTTTATCCATTTCAGGTTTTGTTTTCGGGTTTAATATGTTTTCATTTAAGAGTTTATTCCCGGCATTTTTCCGGGGTTTTGTGGTGGTGATGGTAGGCACTTCAGATGGTTATTACCGGTGGTGGCAGTAATTAATGGGATATGATGAAGATGAAGAACAAGACGAACATGAAGTTGAAGAAAATATCTAAATAGATACTAGAATACAATTATCGAATTAACCTTCTCTAAAACCTCACATGAATGGCGCATGACTAACTTAATGTTCGTAATCTAACAGTGTCAGGTCAATAAGCATATCCATGTAAGCTTCATAACATAACTTGAAAGTTGTTGTCATTAAGCATATCCATATATGTTAGGCCCCTATCCTAGGGTCAAATCTGGTAATATAATGAGAATAATATACTAAACGCTAAGCCTGCTAATGATGGTTTCACGACTGTCAATAATAAAAAGAAAGGTAAGCAAGGTGGTTCTACAACTCAGGGTAAAGGAGGATTTACGAAACCTGTGGTGGGTAAGCAGTTTCATTATCAACCCAAAAAGAATCATCCTGAACCTAAGAAGGTGGATAGCACTAAGAAGAAGGCTTCTAATGTGGCTAGTTCAAGTGATGTTGTCAATAAGAAGAATGCTTCTGATGTGGCTAGTATAAGTGGAACGAAGATCACTACATCCAATCAGTTTGATGCCCTTAATATGGATGATACGGATGGTTTTGGTATTCCTACTAATGACAACAACAAGGATGTGGATGTTGGCCGTACAATGGAAGTTAATGAGGATGAGTCAATTAAGACTGGTACTACATCACAAGAACCGCTTGTGAGTGATTCAATGGAAACAAAGGAAGTTGGTTCTACTCCTATAGTTGAGAAAATTGGTAAGCTTGAAAAGCTACTTATTGATGGGAAAGCTACTCTTGTGGATGATGATGGTCATCCTATTCCGTCTACCTCTTCCACTAAGAAGGCTAACCCATTTTCAAAGGTGGGTGAGGTTGTGGTTTCTGATAGTGATGATGATGAGGTTCTTAACACGTTCGACGAATCAGCAAATCTTTTTGGTGGTGGTCTTGAGCGTGAAGATGAGTTTGATGACTATGATGATTATTCGAAGCAAATTTATGATCTTCCTGGGAATTTGGATGCTCTTAATGCCATTTATGGCTTTAATCTCCAAGGTCGTAGGAAGTAGTATATATTTTTGTCCGAGTCTTTTGTTATCATGTGGTTAGTGGTTTTGTTTTCTTGTCTAGAAAATAGGAAGTATCTTGTTATGTAAGCTTTCCGCCTATGTAACGGGCTGAGATATGGGATTCACCCATATCCGTTGTACTTAAATGATTTTTGGAGTAATATATTTACCGGGTCGTTGACCTTTTACCCAAAAAATAATATACTAAACGGCAGCATCTTACCAAAAGAGTGGAACCAGAGGAAGAAGTTCTTGCTTAAGTGAACTCATATCAAATACTACTTCAGTATATAGAACATCATTTGTGAAGAGATCATGCTGCAATACTTTCACCCCATTAATATCTCCAACCTATAAAAAAATCATCAAAAGTCAGCTTCCTAAAAACCAACATGCCTAAAGATTATTTTACCAGGGTGAATCCCTTTTACCCAAAACATGCCTAAAGATAAGCACAATACATCTTGGAACAATAAATTCAGAGTAAAGTTACCTCAATTGGGATTTGAATAGGTTTTTTGGGAATGTCTTGCAGAGAGAGGCTTGGAACAGCTTTCAAAGCTTCTGGTGGGTCAGGAGTTTCTTGCTTCAGTTTTAACTCATGTGTCATGCGTGTCAGCTCGGCAAGATCTTCCTCTGTCATACTTCCTTTGACTTTCTCTAAAATTTCTTTCTCTACTGCTTCATCTTGAGAAGCTTTCTCTGGATCAGGCTGTTGAGAGGTACATATTAATCAGCATGTCTTATAATTTTTTTTTAAAAGACCATAGATATACAGTGACTCAGTACACAGTACCTGCATTTCAATTGTTACAAGGTGAGAATTGTTTAAGATATATTTCTCTATCAATGGAGCAAAAACAGCTTTTGATCCTTCCTTTTCAATTCTAGCTTTGAGTGCTGCCAGAGGTTCTTGGTACTTCAATGGTTCAAATGGATCCATATCATAAATCCACTTCCCCTGAAAAAAAAAAAAAAAAAAAAAAAAAAAAAAAAAAAAAAAAAAAAAAAAAAAAAAAAAAAAAAAAAACAATTGTATAAAAAACTCAAGTTCCATAAAAAAACTAAAACTACTAGAGGCGGCCATTTCGATCCATTTATACAAATATGAGTCTGTTCAGGATCTTTTTTTATTTCTAACAGGTTCAGTGGGTAAAAAAAAATTACACGGAGTCAAGCGGGTTGAAGGGCATCCCAAATGTATTCAAATACATAAAACCTTTTAAATCACTTCATCAAGAAAAAGTATCAGTCTTGTAATCATGTTTAGCATGATAACTACGAGTATCTTTAAAAAAAGAGTAAATTACTAATATGGTTCTTGTGATTTACTCATCTACACTGAAATGAGCCCTCTTGGAAACTAATTTCATAAATGGTCCAGTGAAGGAATATTCGTCGGAATCTAATCGCACAAATGGCCCCTTAGAGGGGCCATTTATGCAACGAATATTCCCTCTCAAGAACCATTTATGCAACAATTTTCCAAGAGGGATTATTTCATTGATTTTGAGCAAACCGAGGGGGACCATTTTAGTAATTTACTCTACAGAAGTTTTAACATTTCGGCCCCAGCAGTTACCCAAACCATCCAATTTTGCCATATATAGAAAGTACTTTTGTGAAAAAAGCTCCACTTACAACAGCCCGAAGCATCAAGGCAAGACCGCGAGGAAACGATCCGGTATTATTTTCCCTAAGAGAAAACTCAATTGTGTTCATGGAAGCCTCAACGGCCTCCATGTTAAAACCTTCATTCGCCAAATTTTCAAGTGTGCTCATAATTAACGCTTCAACTTTTTGAATGTTCTCTTCAGAAACACCCTTTAGTCCGATACTAAACTGAGGCTGAAGAAGCTCATCTTCTATTCCACCACCAACAATGGCATCACCCAAACCACTTTCAAGCAAAATTTTCCTCAAAGGTGAAGCGGGAGTTCCCAACAGCAAATGATCAAGAAAACCGAGTGCAAGCTCAGTTTCTAAGTCTAGAGGCTTATCTGAGAGTAACCAATTGAGGCATACCATGTGGTTTTTCTTTAAATCACCACCTTCAGCCGCAGGATATTTCTCAACAACTCTAACTGGTTTGGAAAAAAGCTTTTGTGTTTCGATTTTTGATTCATGGCGAGCTGGACTTGCTTCAAACATATCTAGATATTCTGTTTAATTCAAGATACGTAAAAAAATTATATGATTCAGAAAATGAGATGCATAAAAGATTATTTGATGTATATTCATGAGAAAAAAATCAATAATATTTCTTTGGGGGTGTTTGGGGTTGTGTTGCAGAACAGAATTTTTGAAAAGCAGATCTCAACCTGATGTTTCAAAATCGCAAACAATCACCTTTTGTGAAAATCATTAGTGACACTATTTTCGTGATATTTGTGTTTTGCAGACGCACTAATAATCAGACAACCCCCAGAACGCAATCCCAAACACCCTCTTGGTAATTTCAAGAGATAAGGGGATAACTAACTATTGGACATAGTGGCCACGCTATGGTGTTCACATCCTTCTATTATACTTTCTTGTGGTACATAGACTAATAACATGACCACAATTATTCCATAAGTGAAAGGGGCATACCACTTAAGATTCGCAGCCGCTCGTTTGAATCATCATCTCCATAAAACCAAATTCTAGCATTGCTTGGATGGTAATACTTGCGATGAAAATCCTGTGTATTATATAATTATAGTAAAAAAATAACTCAAAATGATAGTAACATGATGCTAAAAAAAACAATTACAGATACACCATTATTATCCTATATTCAAATAATTTATATTTATGTATTATAATAAGAATCTGCCTCTGAGTAAACCAGAAAAATTAACTCCGCAAGCTTCTAACAACAGAAACTTAGAAAAGAACCTTTCAAAAAATTAATAAGCAACTTAACATAAAGCAGTTGGAGCATAAAATGCACCTTGAACTCTTCAAATGTGAGTTTGGGTATAACTTGGGGATCACCTCCACTGTCAACACCATAGGCATTGTCTGGAAAAACAGCCTGCATAAATTAATATGTAACGTCAGCCATAAAGTTTGTGTCGTTAACATTTTTGAAATAAATAAGAAACATCTGCCCAAGGAAAAAACATACACAATAAAAGTAAAGGTTAACAGCATATTTACCTGTTGAGATGTTCGGCCTAATATGTTATCAGGCTGAGAGTAAACACCTTTCATCTCGTTGAATACAACACCTGCAAGTATTATAATGCAACAACACCGAATATATGAATGCCAGATTTAATCTAAGTTTTGATAAGGTTAAGTTGAGCACTTCTAAATTTATTAGATTAACATATGCTCAGGCTAGTAACATGCAAATTAATTTCAAAGCTAAGAATTGGAGATTTTGAGGTAACAAATATACAGTAGGAAAATGAGGTATCGAGAACATTACAAGATTAATAACATACTGTAGTACTATACAAAAGAAAATTTCATATTGACCTTTATAAGTTATATCTTCCGAAGGGTCGTTGAGCTCATAATGCCAACCCTCTTGTTGGAAAGTCTGAATGTCCTCCACACATTTGGGAAAGAAAACGGCGTCTAGGTATACATCAACCAAATTATAGAAATCCTACACACACACAAAAATTAAAATACATTATAATATTAGATCTAGGAGAGGCATCACTAATGTCTATTTCCAGTAACTCAGACATATAAAATAACCTTTGTGTTTGTAGATGCAACAGGATAGCATGTCCTATCAGGATATGTGAATGCATTTAGAAATGTATGTAAGCTCCCCTTCAATAGTTCAACAAATGGTTCTTTTAAAGGGTACTTTCTTGAACCACATAGTACACTGTGTTCCAATATGTGAGGAATTCCGGTGGAATCTTTCCTGCATCAATAGTTAAATAAATTGCCAATTAGTAATTCACAAAGTTGCACAACAGAGTATAGTTTGCCAAATCATTTGTCAAAAGAATCCCATCTAGTGGTGTTGCAACATCCACGATTTATGGGTTTATATACTGCAACATGGTATTTTTTTTAGTTTTCATCCAAAAACTGAAAATTGGGAACTGGGAGAAAGGAACGGTCTCATGAATGGTGTTATGGTATTTGTGATAATGCATCCATTGCTCGTAAAGACCATGATCGGTGCGAAAGGCTTTTTTGCGTATATCTTCATCAAAATCTGGTAATGCGCTAATTTGATCTCTCTGGAGTTCCATGATGCACATAAAGCTTAGCATACCTTGAATACCCAAGCAAAAACATTGGTCTTTTCAAACTGAGAAACATTTAACTTCATCTTGTACCTTGAGATGGCGTCCACAGGAGGATCTGATATTGTTTTTGAAAATGTTTTAAGAGTTGCAAATTATCCCAGAAGTTCATCTATTTTGCTGGCGAGATCGTTTTGTATGAGATGATTTTGGGCAAGTGTTTTGGCTATTTATGAGCGGAATTTGGTTTCAGGTAAGTCATAGGAAGGCTCCTTCCTAGCACTTTGTGCCCCCCATTGATGAGGACTCTCAATGAAATCAATTCATTAGGTGTGTGAGTGAGTTCTCTGATTTGGTGTGGATGGTTGCTTTCTTGTTATTAAGCATGGCAGGGAGAAATGTTATCATACCGAATTTAAGAGTTGCAACATAGAACAACTTTCCATGTATCATAAAACAAATACAGCTCCGTATGCAATATATAGCGACGAACAGGGATCGGCACTAAGGGGCCCAAATAAGGAGCACAAGTCCAGTTCACTATTAAAGAAAGGTCCAAGAGGATGGTAACCAAGCCCAAATATCTAAAAATTTAGGTTCCCTAAGTTTATACTATTTTTTATTCTATTATAATTACTTTACAAATATGTTAAATTCAAGAAACATACTAGTAGCTCTCTTCTAGTTACGACCAAGGTCAACTTACACCGTATCATGTTCAACCTTCAATTCTTACTTTTAGTTTATTCTTTTGTGATATATCATGAGAAAACGGGAATGAGAAAAGTAGCAAGATAGTAATTATGAATATCCCTCTCCTTTGGGATTTGGTACGACAGAGAAAGCCTCCTTGGAATAAGAAGGGAAATTCAAAATGATTGAATTGCTCAGTTTTCCAATCATTTCCTCATGATACCTCATTGTACAATGAAACAAAAATAAGAAACGGAATAAACGCGATAAGGAGTCCTCTGACCTCAGCCATGACTAGACATTAGCCACTGCTAAGGTAACACAGTCCCAAAATTTACATATCTGTAAAGCAATAATAAATAAATCATAGATGGATGTAGCAACCACAAGCAACGTAATCTTTAACGTACATGGCTTAGTGAGCTACCTCCTTAAACTTTTATTTATTAGTGATGTGCGCTTTTGTTTCCTTATTTGGCCGTTGATTGCCGACCATGCAGTGGGAGTGACACTTATTCATTTATATTATGCATAGATAGCTCTAACGCTAAAATAGCCGATATATATTGGAGTTATTTTATGTTGCGACTCTTAACCTAATACAATAACATTCTTTCCTACCATGCTCAACAAGAAAGCAACCATCCACACAAAACCAGATCATTATTTTCATCAATGTAAGTATAACAATCAGTCAACCACTAATAGAAAACGATAAAATGCTTTAGCTCTCACAATTTAATTCGTCAAGCTTATTACGGACAACTAAGTTACTTCAATCACAATCAATCACAATGCAAACGCACGTAAACTCACATACAAAACAATATCCAAATACGAAAACAAATACTTACGGAGGAGTTCGGAATACTACACCGAAGACCTTGTTCTCATCATCATTCAGCACCGACATTACTTCGCAACCAGTCTTTTTATGTTTATACAAAACAGCCGTAGACTTGCACTCCTCAATAAACTGCTCGGATACCTTCTCAAATCCAAGCTTCTCAGCAACATCTCCGTTAGCTCCAACAGCATCTACATATAAACAACAAACCCTCATTCAACACTAAAATTAAGCAACTATCACAGCCTAATCCAACAAACTAATCATCAAATAAAATCTCAACCTATAACTTAACTCCTAAATTCAAAAACTATTAAATTTCTACCGAATATAACTATATGACAAAGCTCTAGGATTTATAACATGTAAACAACAGTTAAATTAACAACTATCATTAAGTAATATTATAGCCTATAACTTAAATCTAAACACATTCATATAACGTTAAAAATTAGTAAAAATCAGTGGCCAAAAGAGCTAATCGACACTATAGTCGCAATTAACAACTTAAGCCAGTAAACTAACCCATCAAGTAACATCACAAACATGATAGTATCTAACCTAACATAACACTCAAACTAACAGTGAAACAATAAATTATCATAAAAGGGATAAAATGTTAAACTTAGCATCCGTATACCAGGCGAAAACTGCGATGATAATATCTAACATAACATAACACTCAAACTAACAGTGAAACTATAAACTATCATAAAATGTTTAAAATGTTAAAATTAGCATCCGTATACCAGGCGAAAACTGCGATGATAATATCTAACCTAACATAACATTTAAACTTTCAATTAAACTATTAATCAACATATAACATTAAAATTAGTACGAATCAGTGTGCGAAGCGATATCTCTAGCGTTAATAACTGAAAATTGTTATATATAAAAAAAGTGACAGTACTCCGTAATACATAAAACTAGAACTTAATTTCTAAACAAAAATGACAATAGAAGTAGCAATCCACTAAACTAAACAGAAATGTATAAAATTAGTATTCGAACCAGGCAAAAACTGCGGAGATGAAGTAGCGTCAGCTCGAGGATTTATAACATTTAAACAACTAACAACCTGTAACTTAACTTCTAAACACAGAACTGATAATATATAACCTAACATAACATTTAAACTATCTATTAGATTAAAAAATGCTCAAAATCAGTTTTCGGATATGAAGTAGCGATAGCATCAGTTAAATTAACAGCTAACAACTAACAAAAGCTTAGCATCTAAACACAATAATAAGATATGTTTAACCTAACATAACATAAAAACAACAAATAAGCAATAAAAAAGCTCAAAATCAGTATTCGAACCAGGCGAAAACTGCGGAGACGAAGTAGCGATAGCTCGAGGATTAATAACTGAAAAGCGCGTGTTGAAGTTAACGCGTGACGGTAACGCGGTGGATAACTGACGGAGGTGATGGCTGAGAGGTGAACGGTGGACGTTAGGGATAAGACGGTGGTGACGTTGACGGTGGATTGAGCGGTTGAATGTACGGAGAGAGGCGCGTGATGTGCACGCGGTGATGGTGCGAAGGAGGACGTTGCGGTTCATTTGTGGTGGTGGTTGTTGGTGTAATGGTGGTGGTGTGGTTATTGATAATGTGAATGTTGTCATTTTGATATGTGTGTGTGGTGGCTTGGAGGAAACGTTGCGGGATTTTATTTCTTTTTTTGAATTTTTTTTCTATGGTGGTTTAGGGGTTTAGGTGTATTGCGTCCAAGCAAACAAAATGTCATTTAAGTTTTTGATGAATTAGTGACTTTGATACGCAACGTGATTTTATAGTATCAAACTAGTTGTGATATTGCGGCTAAGTGTTTCGTGTAACGTTTGTATATATAACGTAAAATAATTAAAATGTAATTCACAAAGGTTGTAGCATGCGATAAGTGAACTCAAAGAACAAATCTTAAAATGTATTAAAAAAAACGTATAAAAACGGTTAGTGAAAATGAAAAATGACATCAATTTTGAAATATGATGTCTTCCATAGTAGAGTTTGTTAATAAAGTTTTTAAAATTATTAATGCTGAGATTAAATATTTAAAAAAAAAAAAAAACACACTTTTAGTGTGAATGAACTTTTTCTAAGTGACATTCTAACACGAGTTAAAACTTATTTAGTGTTAACAAGATTTTTTTCATGGTATTATTACTCAGTAATTCTTTTATTTTATTTTTTCCCTCCCTTTTACCCTTGCCTTTTAAACAAATATTTTTAATTTAACATTTCCATCCAAATATAAAATAAAGGGATAATTACTGATATGGCCAAGTTATCCAAAGTTTGGGGATTTTTGACCAAAAAAAAAATCCGCCTTTGGCCAGTTGCCCAGGGCAACTTTTTAGGGCGGGACACGTGTCGATTTTTTGGGCCGGCAAGTAGCAGTTGCCCAGGGCAACTTTTTCAAATTTTGGGCAACTTGGACACTTGTCGTCCCATGGGCGCGACACGTGTCCCGCCCTAAAAAGTTGCCCTGGGCAACTGGCCAAAGGTGGAATTTTTTTTTGAGGTCAAAAATCCCCAAACTTTGGGCAACTTGGCCATATTAGTAATTATCCCTAAAATAAACTCCATGCAGAAATGGTTTCTATATAGCAAATCGTAACAAAAGTATCAACTTTAAAATATACTTTAAACCTGGATCTGATACCACTTGTTAGACCTTAAAACTATCAACTTTATCACACTTATAGATGAGATATGGATGAAAGATGGTGACTTGAAGTATATAAGCAGGTGTTTTCTAGTGAGAGAAAGTAGTGAGATGAAGAGAGAATTCCATACATAAAACACACACTTACACACACAAGCACACATTACAAATGAGGCTTTAGGTGGCTTTTATACTTGGACATGTTTCCCTAATGGGCTTTATGATGGGCTTGGTGATGGACTTGATTTACATGGACTTTAAACAAAGCTTACATACTTTAACTTCTAACATATTAGATTAATCAAGTCCAAAAGCCCATTATCTAAAACTATTTCTTATTCTAACAAACGACACAAAGTATTAACTATGAGAATGACCATCACTTCTTAATATATTTCTTTGATGCTAACAATCTCCCCCTAAGGGGTGGTCATTCGAATGATGCTCCACGTGATTAGGTCTTTGTCTTCTTTGTTGTTGAACTTTGAGTGTCGTTGTAAAATAGTCATTAGTCTTTGTTCCTTCATGCTTTGTGATCTTTGATAAATGACTTTTCTTTGTTCTTTGTTGTTGTCGTGGATTCATCTGCCTTTCATCACATCTTTGTCTTTGGAGTTTAGACGCCTTTCCAACATGCTCATACGTCTTTAGTATTTGAGATACGTACATTTGCTGTTCCCGTTCTTTCACAATACTTAAGATAGTTCCTAGGCGTTCGACTATTAGTGGTGTTCCTAATTCTTTTAATTAGTCTACCAACATATCTAGATTTTGCACTAGGTCCTTTCGAAGCATTCTTCTGTGCAGGCAAAACATTCACACTTGTAGAAACACAATCATCATGAACATCATTAATTAAACATTTCTTGCATATTAAACAAACAGAGTCATTACATGCATTAGAAACAGTACTTTTGACATTACATTCAGATGAAATATGTCTCTTATTACAAAGCGATAAATTCCTAGGGTGTTCTTCTACTTCTTCAACTTTATTCATGCTACTACTCTTAGAGACAGGCGAGACTCTATTGTTCCTTTTATTGCTCCTAGGCTTTAGCCTGCTGCTCCTAGAGGTGCTTTCTAATCCTGTAGAAGGTAAGGCATACGCATTAGGATTTATATTTTTGTCCTTTTTAGCATTCCTAGACTCTTTAGATTTATCCTTTATGCACTTGTCATCTGTCCTAGATGTGGAGGCAGACGCAATAGTGGGACTAATCCTATAAAGACCAGGTGTTATTACTTTTGGTGTTTCGACAACCGCTTTTCCTTTTTCAACAATCTTTTCCTTTTCGTTATTCATGGGCAAGGGTGTTGGAGTGACTGGTTTTGTCAAATCCTTTTTCACATCGACTTTTGGAACAGATTGAGAAATCGATATTTTTGGTTTAACAACCGGTTTTGAAGTATTATCTTTGTCCGAAGTCGATGGTTTTGCAAACTTAGTATCCACACCCTTGCTGAGACCTCAAAAGATCATTTTGCGCTTTCATGTTTTTGAAGGTATGCTCATACGACAATTTGTCATACTTGCATTATTCGTTTTTCCAATCAAGTTGTTTAAAATATGACACGTTTTCTTTTTCAAGTTCAATAAGAGCATTTTCATATTTTGAAACAATGGCGGAGGTCTCAGCTCAGAGTCTTTCATCGTCTTCAACAGAATATGTTTGTAAAATGATAGACATAATATCAGTAGACAGAAATGCTTCTAAGAGAGAATCGTTTAACTTTTCCAAAACATTTATCTGCTCAAAAGATTCATTTGCCTTCTTTACCAGAGATTTGTGGTCCTTGACAAAGTCAGCTGTTTCTTTCAAAAACGCTTGTTCAAAATGAATTACCCTAGCATTAATGGCGTTGATTTGTGGAGCAAAGTCATTTTCAAGAATCTTTTTTAGCTGTAAATGAACCGTGGAATTCCAATTAATCTCATTTAGTTACGTTTTCGATTCTAAAGTCGTTTGAAGTTGCCCAATTCTGGTTTTGAGATCATCAAGATATCCTCTTGCAGCACTTGTGTTAAAAATATTGCTTGAAGACATCTGTTCCATTTTTGAAAGAGATTTGGAAACAACTGCGGGTTTAGAAACTTGTTTTGAAATTCCTGGGCTTTTGGAAAGGTTTTTGGAAAGCTCATATGCTTGTTTTTGTGGAACAAAAGTAATTCCAGAAAGTTTGTTTATTTTGTTGTAATCAATTGGTTTCAAATCTGGGTTCTTTTGTTTCATTTTAGTTATGCTCTCTTCGACCAGTTCCATCGTTTTCACATAATCACGAACAATAGGAGGATCATGCTTAGTAAACGAAACATTTCCATTATACAACACATTCTGTTCTTCCTAAGCTTTCTTGAGATTACAAGGAGTTTTGTTCCCTAGAGCCATTTTGTTTTTTGTATGGTAAATCCAGTTTGATTAGTAATCATATGAATTGTTTGACTCGAATGACCCGTTTTAACCAACAAATTTCTAGTTTTGCGATCATATGTTCTGACTCTATGATTTCTTCCAAAAGTTTATCTTCTTTCTTTGCAAAGTCCTTTTTCAACTCATTCCTTTCTTTTTCAAGATTGGTATAAGCTGATTTTTGTTTTGAAAGCTGGTTTGTTAAATCAGAAATTTCCCGTTTTAAAGAGTTAATGGTTTTTGTTGAACTAATTTGAAAAGAATCAAATTTGCTTTGCAATTCTCTATCTTTAACAAGTAACTTCTTATAACCAATTTCAAATTCAGACTCTCGTTTTGCATTAATTTGAAAACTTTTTCCATTTTCCTTGTATCTCTCAAGCTCAGTGGTCAATTTCTCATTCGCGGCCTTAACTTCGCGATTGACCTTTTTAACTTTTTCAATTTCAATACTACAATTATTCAATAATGATTCAAATAAAGCACGTGTTTCCTCATCATTCTCAGCATGCTGTGAAACTGAGCCTCCATTATGATTCATATCGGGAGTTGCAAAATAAATATTGCTACAACTCGGCGTATCCAGGTATGTATCATAAGTGGGTGCTGGAGTCTCAGAATGTTGTTCCTCATGAGGGGACATATCTAATATATCATTATTGTTGCATGTATTGTAGGATGATACCTCAGAGACGGCATTGGTGTCATAAACAGGAGGTGTGTCAGAATCTGTGTCGTACTTAGCCTCCTGAAGATTTGCCATAAAGATGCATGATGAGACGAAAAATGTTACGTTTTTAGGGGTCATTTTGAGTCCTAAGTCGTATGTTTTTGGTTTGGATTTCACCCAAAGTCGTTTCTTTTCTCATTTTAGGTACTTTTGAAGGGAAAATCACAAAAGAAGCATTTTCGGGCGTTTTCGGAGTGAAAAAGTGCGGAAAACAACAAAAACTCAAAAGACCTTGAAGAT
>LBNU01033901.1:148094-170820 GCA_014162995.1 Artemisia annua
TACATATACTACATCGGTCCAGGTACACCTGCCTGGTGGGATTGCCAAGCTCTTCGGAGATCCCTCGAGAGGTAAAACTAGTGCGTGTTGCAAACCACGCGCATCAATCGCAGTTTGCATCACATTCTCTTTGTCTTCCATTTCATCCATAAGAGCCATTGAAATCATTCCTCCTTTAGCATGCCAACGGAATCTCTGCCTCTTCCTTTGCGCTAGCATCAATTGCTTTCTGCAATATGTTGTCTTTCTTTTCCGGCTTTGGTAGGACAGTTCCTTGCCATATGACCTACACCCTTGACAGTTGAAACACTTAAAACCAAATTTCCGTGGATTCACTTCACATTCCATAATTCCCACCAACTGGGAGCTGGCAACATTTCCGAAAAAAAAAAAAAAAGAAAAAAAAAAAAAAAAAAAAAAAAAAAAAAAAAAAAAAAAAAAAAAAAAAAAAAAAAAAAAAAAAAAAAAAAAAAAAAAAAAAAAAAAAAAAAAAAAAAAAAAAAAAAAAAAAAAAACAAAAAAAAACTGACTTACCACTGCCTGATTTCCAACATTGCTGACCCCTCTGATTTCCAATCAAACATGACCCATCTGATTCCCTGCATAGCGGACCCATCTAATTCTCTGGCATACTGACCCAAGTGACGGTTCTGCGATATTCTGATTACCAATGTGAAGTCCAGTAGCATAGTCCATTGCTGATTCTCAAAAAACTCCAACCATTTGGCCTCCTTACGCCATTGTTGAAACTCGGCTGAGCGATCTGTTTGTTGCGAGTTGGTTTTGATGAAATCCTTTGGTTGTTGTTTGTTGGTGTCGAATAACGCGTCCTTGGAATGCCTTTGTCAGAAAACAAATGCTTGTGTCAAATTAGCAGTAGATTCATCATTGTCAATGTACTCTGGTTCTTGGAATTGTGGATATTGTTGTTGTGGAATAACTTGTTGTTGTTGTGGGTAGAATTGTTGTTGTTTTGGGATTACAGCAGTTTGATGTTGTAGAATGTATTGTTGTTGCATGTAGTTGTGAGTGGAAGATGAGGATGGTTGATGTTGTGTGTTCACTGGTAGAGGTGTTGGTGTTTGAGCAATGAGTGCAAGAGGATCATGCTTTTTAGCTAGTAATTCAGCCCTTACTTCATTTGCCTCAGCTTGATTCTGCTTCAAGAAGTCATACAACTGATCATAGGTAACTTCATGCAAGTTCTTTGTCTGATAAACGATAGTGACGTATCTTCCCCATTCTGGTTGTAACTCATTCAGAAAATTGGTGTTGTTAGCAATATTCTTATGTGAAAGATTGTGCCTAGATAAGTCATTCATGATCTTACAAAACCTGAGATAGTACGATTCTATGGATTCCCCAGGAATTGAAGTAAACTTGCGTAGTTCCTTGAGCAATTGTGTTTCCATTTCCTGTTTCCCTATGTCTGTTCCGCACATTAACCTTTTGACTCTTTCCCAGACTGCATGAGCACTTCCTTCACTGTCAACAGTTGCATAAGTTGTTTCTGGTAAACCAAGAACGACGAGATGAAATGCTTGGTCATCAGCTGCAATTTGTTTTTTGTCTTCCTCAGTGTAGTCAGTCTCTGTCTGATATCTGTAGAAAGGTTGTACTAGGGGGGGGGTTCCATTTGGATCACCTGGGTCTAGTATCTCACGTGGTTTGAAGGATCCTTCCAAAATGGATTTAACAAGAAGTTTTCCATTTGGTTTGCTCTTAAGATAGCGCATCATACGACTAGCCCATTGTGAGTAACCACCCTTTGACAGCATGGGAGGTCGATTTTCAGCTCCTGCTGCATGAATATCTTGCTGAGTTGCCATTGATGAAGTTATGATAAAGTTCTGATGAATAAAGTTGATTTTGGATCGTTCCAACGATAAAGGAGTTGAGTTTGGTGAAGTTGAAGTTCCTTTGTTGTAGTTCTGAAGCTCTATTCGAAAAATCCCGTGTCGTATTCGAAAAATGGCTTGCTATTCGAAATTTAGTGAACTATTCGAAATTTAGGTTTCTATTCGAAATATTGAAACTATTCGAAATTTTGTTGCTTATTCGAAATTTGAGCCCTATTCGAAATTCTGTCTATTCGAAATTTATGAACCTATTTGAAATATTATGCCTATTCGAAATATTGCCCTTATTCGAAATATTCAGCACTATTCGAAATTTTTCGGCACTATTCGAAATTTTCACTATTCGAAATTTTCAGACCCTATTCGAAAAATTTACCACTATTCGAAATTTTGGGTCTATTCGAAAAATGCTATTCGAAATTTTCTTCAAATTTCTAATTTGTACAAATTAGAAATTTTTCACGAGTCGAAGTGTTTTCTCACTTATACAAGAGAGAATAACACCGAGTAATCCACGAAACTTGAAGAACACGAATTAACCACCTATTAGAAATATGAGGCTATTCGAAGAATTTCTAATAACTTCAAAACACGTTTCCAATCCAAGATTTTTGTACTTTTAGCTTCACAATCCTTCAAACGTTCATAAAGTTGCAAACTTGAAACTTTTAAACACACTTTTGAACCTAATCGAAATATTGAAGAACACAAGATTTCTAATAGCTTTAAAACATGTTTTCCAATCCAAGATTCTTGTACTTTTAGCTTCAAAAACCTTCAAACTAACATAAAGTTTCAAACTTGAAACTTTTAAACACAATTTTAACCCTAATCGAAAAATGATGAATATATATTTTTCGTATTTTTTCAAAAAAAAAAATCAATATTTATCCAAAAAGTTTTAAACTTTCATGTTTGTAAGGGTTTGTAACACAAGTTTATACAAAAAAGTGTTAAGAAACCAAGAATCAAACACAAAAAAATAAACTTTTTGATAAAAATAAAACTTTGAAAAATAACGATACATATACATACTATAACATTACATATATATATATATATATATATATATATATATATATATATATACTATATAATACTTACATATCTACTTATATAATATTATAGTATATATATATCATAGTATATATATATATAGGTGGTCGGTTGGTATTATAGCCCCTGATGCTTTTGCGGACGGCGTAGACTGATTGAGTTGCACGCCGTAGCCTTTCGTAAATATTGACTACGACGTAGCTTGATCAAGTGCCACGGGTGTAGTTTCTTCCTGGATGTATCTACGCGGGTACGTTATTTGTGGAACTACGCGTAGCTTCTTCTTATTTGCCACGTGATTCTTTATTCCTATTATCTTTTAGGTATAGGTCTACGCCCGTAGGTGAAGATTGCTACTCCGTTGAGAGCTCACTTTAGTAATAGAATCTCTATCGCAGTAGTCATGGGATTGATCTTAACGTTCAGTAGTCTTCATAAGTCCTTGCTACTACGGCCGCTATAGTGTTAGATGACACCTCTACGCCGTTAGTTAGCTGCAGAATCTGCATTAACTTCATGTAATTTTCGACTTTAGTCTTCTAATTCACGTGGTTTCTTCGCGTCCTTTGCTCTAATCTTTGCCTTGAAACAGTGGATAATATAAACAATAAGTAGTATATATATCCTACCATATGAATACAAAACATGAGTAATCTTAAGGGGGAAACATTAACACTTAAATCATGACTTATGTTGGATGTTATCACGTTGGACTCTTATCAANCAATACTTGGACTTGATAAGTAGGTAGACCTTGATCGCATGGTGGTGGTGATGTTGTTTGTGTTGTTGATGTTGGTGTGGTGGCTTAGTTGCTTGATGGTGATAGATGAAGGTGAGGATGATGGTGGTTGCGGTGTTGGTGGAGGTGGAGCACGGCAGTGGTTGCGACGGCGCTATAGTGGCGGCCGTATATATGTGGGAGAGAGGTGGAGCGGGTTAGGATTGGAGCGGGAAAATAAGTATATATATAACGTTGCAATTTGGTACTAACGGGTTTTTTAATAATATAACGGGGTAAAATAACGGTTTTTTTTATTAATATAACGGAGTTAACAAGGTCCACCTTGCCAACTCAGCTAATCTCTTTGCCATGTGGGATGAGTACACAAGTTAGCTAGGATTAGTAAGTTCAGACCCCAAGATAGCAAAATTAAAAGTTGCATACATAACTCAGTAAAACGTGACAAGTTAGATACATTTAGAAATCATTATCCCTAATATTAATCATTTGAAAATAAGATAAATTTAATCAAAGCTTGCAAGTTCCTCTAAAATTTTTTAACATGACTACAAATTTCCCTCCATTCTTATTGTACAGTTTCCCACCAAGTAATTTAACTACATTCACAATCTTTATATATATTGTGATTATGATTATCTCAATAATTTTGTTAAAGAAAACAAAAGGTAATAGACTTTCAGTCTGCTAGCAACTTAGACTTTTAGGTAAAACTATACGACTAATGTGTTAGATAGGTTAGTTGGCCCAAACCCAATAGTGGTTTGGGTCCATTAGGTTTAGGGTTTGGATTATGTTGCTTATTATCGAAGCTATGTATTTACATGCTATCTCATATGGAGAAAAGATCAATGCAGAACATGATTTATCTAAAGATCAAACCGGTCAATCACAGCCATTGATCTTATATCAATCCACGGTTGGGATAAAATCTAACAAATATAATTGAAGTGAGATAGAAGGGTAAGCTTGTCATTTATTCCGTGTTTTATATCTCTCCCCACCTTAGTCAGTCACGTTCATTTCAAAACCGTGTTTTATATCTTCCCCCAAATTCAAAACCAATACTCTCACTAACGTTCATTTTCTCACACAGTTACACACACTAATTGCTCTCACCTTAGACAGTCACGTTTTATATTTTCCCCAGATTCAATGCTTTTCAATGGCTGATTTACAAGAAGATATACCGCAATCTGAAGGTATGTCGTTGCTCTATTCGTTTAGATTCATGTAGTTTTGTTTTGTTTTTGTATGTAACGAGTTTTAATAATGATGATTTTGTTTAGTCGATTGATTAGGGTTTGCTAATTTATTGATTAGGGTTTGAATTTGGGTATTAGGGTTTTGATTTTTGGGGAAGGTGAGAGCTATTAAAACGAGATTAGGGTTTTGATTTAGTAGATATTTACTTTTGTTGTTTTGATTTTGGGGAAGGTGAGAGCTATTAAAGCATTTTGATAATCTGTTGATTAGGGTTTTGAATTTGGGGATTTTGGTTTGAGTGACAATAATGGGGTTTTCAGTGAGAGTAATGGTGATGGAAGAAGTTGGTGGTTTCATTGTGGTGCAAGTTGAAGGCGATAATGTGAATTTATTCTTGGTTAAATGTTGGTCGGTTACTGCTGCGGCTGCAAGGTAGTGATGGAAGAAGTTGGTGGTTTCATTGAGAGGTGGTTGGTATTGCGTTTTTAGGTGAAGATATTAGTTTTTCAGTTTGTTGGTGGTTTAGGCGTTATTAGTCATTAGATTTAGGAGATTTAGGTGTTAGTTTTGCCTTGAATTTGTTCACTATAGGATATAGAAGTTGTGTAGAATCTGGAACCATTGCTTTATTAATTTGGTTTAGGCGTTATTGGTTTAGGCGTTATTTGTAACCATTTTGAATCCACTGTTTCAGCAGCTAATAGCCCCTATATCAGATTAATTTTAGAGCTTAATAGTTTCTGAAAATTAATAAAAAGTGGTTTTCTTTGATATTTGGTTGCTTGTTTTGAGTTTAGTACAGCTTTTACATCTTAGGTCTTAGATTAACTAGCTTAAATCTTAGCTCAAAATTGCCCCCTTATACCTGTTTTGCCCTACACCCACATCTGTCCCAAACAGTCACTTTGCAAGTTAAACTGATTCTTATTGTTTGAAGCTTAAAGAGTTTTTGGATGTGTGCTTTTTTAGTGATTGTTGGCAAATCACATTTGTTGAAGCAGTTTTTATATGTTTTTTCTTTTTTGTTTACTCTATAATTTATGTGTTTTTATGTTTTTGTTTTGTTAGGTGCTTCTGTTATACAGCCGCCGGTTTCTAGTTCTCCTCAATCTGGTTCTCCTTTTCGGAGGACTCGGACAAATTTCCGAGAAAATCGAACTATCACTATGCCTATTCCGAATGATGCTAGTATCCCTATGCCTCTTCCGGTGTCTTATGCGCTTCCTAATACAAGTGATGTGCATAAGACAGATCCTAAGGCTAATCCCGAATCTGTTTTGCAGAAGTATAAGTTAGTGTCGATTAGTGATTTGCAGAAGTCTAAGGCTGATGCCGAGAAGTCTTTGGTCTTGAAGTCTAAGTCTAATCCCGATTCTGTTGTTCTGAAGGATAAGGCTAAGTCTAAGGCTGGTGATGTTGTCAAGGATAAGGCGGTTGATGTTATTTCGGCCAAGTCTAAGGTTGTTGGTGTGAATGATAAGGCGACTGGTGTGAATGATAAGTCTAATGATAAGGCAACTGACGTTGTTTCAGCTAAGGCGATTAGTGATGTCCAAAAGCCTAATTCCAAGGATAAGGTATGTGATGTTCTTGTATGTATTACTACCCTGATCACATGGATTTATCCAATTCACATGTGATTTACATACAAATCACATGTGATTACTTTATGAATTGCATGTGATTATACCATCAATCACATGTGATTATACCATGTGATTACTTTATGAATTAATCATATGTGATTATACTTACCAAATGTGATTTGCATGATATGTGCAGAAGTCTAAGGCTGGTGATGTGTTGAAGGTGCCGGTTGTTGAGAATGATAAGGAGCCGGTTGTTGAGAAGGCGAAGGTTCAAGCTAAGGCGCCGGTTGTTGACAATGATAAGGAGCCGTTTGTTAAGAAGGCGAAGATTCAAGCTAAGGCGCTGGTTGTTGAGAATGATAAGGAGCCGGTTGTTAAGAAGGCGAAGGTTCAGGCTAAGGCGAAAGTTGTTGAGAAGGATACAACGAAAGTTGTTAAGGCTGGTGATGTGCAGAAGTCTAAGGCTGGTGATGTGCAGAAGTCTAAGGCCGAGAAGTCTAGGGTCTCGAAGTCTAAGGATAAGGCAACTGATGTTGTTTCGGCTAAGGCGACTGGTGATGTGAAGAAGTCTAAGGCTGCAGATGTGTTGAAGGCAATGCCAAATGTCCAAAAGCCTAATTCCAAGGCTGCATTATCGAAACCTGATGTGTTGAAGTCTAAGGTTGATGCTTCTAAACGAAAAAGGAAGTTGTCGGATAAAGAGGATAGTGGTGAGCCTAAGTTGTCCAAGAAGTTGAAGCATAATAAGTTGAATAAAGGGAAGAGGGTTTTATATTCTTGTTCATCTTCTGTTTCTACTGATGAAGTTAATTCAGATTCTTCTGATGAAGGTGTTATTTTGATGAAGAATGTTAAGAGTAATAAAAGGCTCAAGAGAAAGAATGTTACTGGTGGCAGTAATGTGAATACTAATAAATTGCTTAAAAAGCTTTTGACGGGTGATGATGACGATGCCGATTCTCTTAAGCTTATGCTTAAGAAATTGAAGGGCGTTATCAATGAGGTTTCTGATTCTGAAGACGAAGGGGTTGTGCGAAAGTCGAAAATGGAAGTTAAGAAAGCAAAACGTAAGATGAAGAAAGAGGAAAATGATTATGAAGTTGATGATAAAGCTAATGTTAGGAAGCCTAAAATATTGGGAAAGGGTAGAATGTTGTTGTCAGTGCAGGAACAAGAACAGTTAGAGTATCTTGAAAAATTTCCAAATCTTAGGGTAAGGAATGCTCCTTGTTCTCTGTTTTCTTCTATCCGTCAATCAAAAGTCAACATGGAACGGTTTCTGCATGAAATAGGTTTTAAATCATTTCTTAGAATTTTCATTGATCAGCTTCCATCCAAGTTGGGTAGGTTTGTGGCTGCAAATTTCGTTACAGCCACTAATAAGTTGAATTTGTTGAATGGTTTGTCGATCCATGTCACTCCAGAATTAATTCATGATATGTTAGGGATTCCGCTTGGTGGTACTCCATTGTTTTCATTTGAGCAAAGATCAGTTAAAGATGATTTTGTCAAAGCTTGGGTTAATCAGTTTTATCCCAAATCTTTTAAAGACATTCGTAACAGTGATATTGCTACAGAGTTGGTTAATGCGAAGAAAGTTGATGATTTTTTCAAACTTAACTTCCTTATGCTGTTTTCCAACACGATGGGAAGGTGTGAAAACATGAACGGGCAACTTTGTTTAGATGTTGTGAGACATATTCCGGAAAATCTTCCAATATCTGAGATCGATTGGTGTGGTTACATACACAATTGCCTTCAATATAATACCAATCCACAAGGACAATGCAACTACACGGGTCCATTAACCGTCCTCATGGTAAGTTTATAGATTTAGTTAATTTTAAATACCGTTCCTGTTTGTCATATGTAACTTTTATCCCTTTTGTTTTTTTTCCCAGCTTGTGTATCTAGATTCTACCAAGTTTGAAAAGTTTCACGTTGTTCGTATGCGTCCAGCCATCTTAAACTGGTCAACAACTTTGATGAGACAACGAATGGAACTAGAACTTGCCGAGAGGAAGTTGGGGTGTTTACAGCTGAATCCTGAGTGGACCGAGGCAGAGGCTAAAGAGTCGGAAGGTTTTATTGATGCTGGTTTGTCTGAATCTTCTGACAAACAGGTTGGTTTAATTTGTTATAGTCGATCATTAAATGTGAGTTTTTAATGAATCACATGTGATTTGTGTCCAAATTACATGTGATTTGTGTTCAAATCACATGTGATTTGTTTTCAAATCAAATCACATGTGATTTGTTTTCAAATCACATGTGAATCACATGTGATTAACTGCAATATTTCTTGTCTTTAACATTATTATTAAATACAGGTTTTATTTAACAAAATTCAAGAAAAGCTTTCCATCATGTATTCCGAAAGACATTCTCTTGAAGCTGAACTTGTAGAAGCATATAAAAAGTATGCTGATGATGAAAAGTTTGGTGAGTTATATGAGAAATATTCCGAACTTTTCAAAAAACCTGTCTCTTTAGGCGAAATGGGAGGTGATGATCCTGGTTCAGATAATAATGATGATGAAAATGGTGGAAGTGATAATGATGACAGTGGAAATGATCGTGATTCTAGAAAAGTAAGTTTAGATGGTGCAGATATTGGTGGTTTTAGTAAAATTAGTTTAGATGATTTTGAAAATGATTCATCTCAGGAAGAGAAGGAAGTCAATTCTCAGTCTGAGAAGGGAGTTGATATACCTGCTGACAGTGAGAAGCCGACTGAAAATGTGGTTGGTGTTGAAGATCCGGTTCAGGGTGAGAAAGAAGCTGATATTGTTGAGCCAGCTGAAGATTATGAGTTGGAGATCAACAGTACGCCCGAGACTTATACTCAGTGGCTATATAACAATGCCGATCTTGTTAATGAGGTGATTGATTGTATTGTAGACGAATACCTATATGTAATATTCTAACAGAAACATCTTTTAATTCTTTTGTCTTTTAAATATTGTTTGTTTTTAATTAAATTATCTTGTTTTATTTCAGGGTGATACCTTTGATAAAGGGACGCGTGAGGAATTGGTTGTCCCGAATGCAGATCCAGCTACTCCCGAAAGAGTGGCTACTCGTGCTTCGAAAGGTAGTCCTGAGATAATCCTTCCTGAAAAACGAGTTGTGAAACCGTCTTCTTTCCTCTGCTCGCCCTACATGAATAAGAAGACTAAAGTTGTGCCTCGAATAACGAAGGTGGAATTTATGGTTGGAAACAGCTTGTTTTCTATGCAGGGTGACAAGATGTAGGTTTATCCGTTTACTTTTTTTAGTTAAAGTTTTTTGAATTTCTGTGATTGTTTACCTAATCACATGTGATTCATAATCACATGTGATTCACTTATGAATTTCTGTTATTTTTTAATTAATCATGTTTTTTTTTGTTCATACAGTGAAACTATTTTTGAAACTCGTTCTGGTATCAAAGTTTCATCAATTCGTTTAAACATGGAAACGTTAGCACCTGGTTTGTGTCTTGATGCAAATGTCATCGACTGTTGGGGTGCCATTCTTAACCATGAAGAGAGTTTCAAAGATGTTGGATCTCTGTCGAGGCATTTCTTTCCAACTGGTTGTATCGTAAGTGTTTTTGTTAATTTTTATGAATTTTTGTTTATAATTATATATTTTTTGATTTTTACATTTTATGTTTATTATTTTCTGCAGACAACGCAAATGCTTGATGGAAGTTTGGATTCAGAGGGTCAATGGAAGAGTTTTGAAGCCCAAGTTTCGGGTCATTTTAAAGATGTTGATGGCATTGATCTAAAAGACATCGATTTGGTAATGTTATTATTTTCTTTTTAGAATTATACTTGGTAAATTCATTGTTATTATTTTCTAAAAGACATCGATTTTTATTAAGTTTACTTTTTTTTGTTAAATCAGGTGTTTTTTCCAATTCTCAATGGTGATCATTTCTATGTTGTTGTCTTTAGCCTTTTTAAGACAACAACAATGACCATACTCGATAACATTGACAGTGGGGCAACGTATGCTGGAAAGTATAAAGTAGTATGTGATGTTCTTGTAAGTATTAGTTTTCTTCCTGATCACATGTGATTTTACCTATTCACATGTGATTTACATTACAAATCACATGTGATTTCCCCTGATCACATGTTTTTTTTTTCTTTTTTGCAGAAAGATATGTTTGCCCGTCATCTAAAATTGCATTGTCACAAAAGGTATGCTAGCATTAAGAAATTGAATGCAAAGATCCCAAGGCTTAAATGGAGTACAAGATCAAATTACCGAGATTGTGGTGTTTTTGCCATGTTGCACATGGAAAGCTATATGGGTGAAGCTCCTTCAAAATGGGACTGTGGGCTTGTGGCTGAGTCGAAGGAGCAGTTTGACATGTTGAGGAGGCTCAGATTCAAGTTTGCTACCAAAATGTTGTTGCATGAGCTTAATGTGCATCGGGAAAAGATGCTTGATGAGGCTAAGGAGTTTGACAAATTAGATTCTGAAGTGAAGATGGAGATTATAGTTCAAGCAAGGATGAACAGGAAACAACGTGAAGAAAAAAATGAAGAAGAACTTGAAGCCAACTGACCGTCCAGGCTAGGAGAATGTCTTTTGTGTGTTTGTGAAGTCTTTTGTGAAGTCCAGGGAACAGTATTTTTAGTTTAATTATGGTATGCTTTTTTTATGTTAAGTATGTGAAGTCAAACAATTTCCAGGGTTAGAATGCTAGTCAGAATATCCATGGTAGATTAGAATGCTTTTATCAAGCAGGATTTATGTTTTTTGTGTTTTGGGAAAGGCGATCCTGGTAATTAAATCCTGTCTTTTGTTATTAAGAATCTGTTGGTTTTAAAAATGTACTGCCTCTTAGAGAGTATAATCCAATGTGATTTGTTTGCAAATCACATGTGATTAGTGTAAAATCACATGTGATTTACATACAAATCACATGTGATTTACATACAAATCACATGTGATTAGTGTAAAATCACATGTGATTTCATTACAAATCACATGTGTTTTAATTCTAAATCACATTTTTAAACAGTAAACAATGGACAATAATTCACATGTGTTCAAGAATTGTTCCATAAGTAAATAAGAGTTGTTCCATAAGTAAACATTAAACAAGATTTGTTCCATAAGAAAACAATAAACAAGAGTTCCATAAGTAAACATTCTAAAGAATAATTCAATGTATTAATTCAATGTATTAGAAGTGCTCAAGCATCAACTGTTGGTGCTTTTCGCTTTGCCTTTGGGTTTAGAGGACAAGTTGTTTTCGTATGCGTGTTGGTCTTCTCTCCACAATGGCCACACTTCTTCATTTGCTTCTTTTTAACTCCAAGTGCTTTTTCTCTTTCACTCTTTCGCCTTTTATTGCGTTCTGCTTCTGTGATATTCCCTTTGGTGCTTACCTTTGTTGGATTGTTAACTGTTTGTTTATCAGGTTTTGAAATAGCAAACTGTTCAGCAATCACATCTCTCGTTTTTCCCGAAGGAGGATTTGGCACCTTAGCTTCCACTTCTTTCTTCAATTTCTTCAAATTTTCAACAAAATCACCCATCTTCTCTATGTTATTGCCCAACCGAAATAAACAATCATCCACCAGACAAGTTGCTTCGTTTGTAAGCCTTTCAACTTCTACATTTTTTTCCCCATATCTGTTTCTTTTTCTTCTCAAGTCAGGTGGAATTATATCCCTTGTCCACCGCCTCAAAATATATTGATTTGGAATGACTTCAATATCACGATTCTTGAAGACACAAAATACGTGTCGGCATAGGAAACCGTATCGAGCAAAATGTCTGCAGGAGCATACAACCGACCCATCTTCAATATTACGAAGTACCTTTTCAAAACAAAATAATACAAGAATTATATTCTGTGAATGTGTTTAAATTAGATCACATGTGATTACACTACAAATCACATGTGATTCAAAAGGTATCACATGTGATTTGTATGTAAATCACATGTGATTCATTTATAAATCACATGTGATTCTAAAGAGATCACATGTCATTTCAGGAATCACATGTAATTCTTGTAAAGAAACTAACAAATATTTTTAAGAAATCACATACCTTATAGTCTATAACTGTTTGTGCTGCTGTTTCACTTTCATCTGCAATTTCCTTGTTAAGAGTTCTATAAGGCGCTGCATTTCTGTCTCTAACTATGACAATCTCACAACCTTCTTCCATTTTTAAATCCTGTATTGTACAACTCCAGCATCCTTCATTTATTTCTGTTTGAACAAGCAAAAATATTGTCCTAGTATAAACTCTTGCTGCATGACGTTCAATTTTTAACATTGTTTTACACTTTGGTGCCGCGTCTAGTGTTTTGAAGTCCAAATGTTCTTGCCTATAACGTTGCCTTTCCATTGCTGATTCATAGGACATCATGAAGCTAACTAGTGTTGATCCTGGACTTGTGAAACTTTTGAAGAACGAGTTTTCACTCTCAGACCTTGATGTGGTTCTCATCAATCCAAATAATGGAGAGTCTATAAAATAAGCTGGGATCCACATTTCTCTAAGATTAAACATCTTTGTCATCCATTTGTGTTTTTGCAAACCAAAATCTTCAATCAACTTGGCCCATCTCTCTTCAAATTGCAAGGGTTCAATGAACATATTCCAAATGAGCTTCTTAAAACGCTTCTTGAAATCAGTTTCTTTGTATATTGTCTTACAAATCTGTTTTATTGAAAAATAGAATTTTAGTGGCTTATTTTTCAGTATAAAGCACATGATATATACATAGGAATCACATGTTAATCACATGTGATTAACATTAGAATCACATGTAGTTACATGTGAATCACATGTGATTACTATATGAATCACATGTGATTACTGTATGAATCACATGTGATTCATTTGATATTATAGTTGCATCACATGTGAATCACACACAAGTCAATAAAAACAGATTTGTTAATTGAATATTCTTACCTTTGTTGGAATATTTTGGTCAATATGCCACATGCAAAGTCTGTGTTTTGAGTGAGTGAAAACGGCTTCAATAGCATTCTTCATTGCTCCATCTTGATCTGTTACCACCATGGTTGGTTCTTTCTTGAAGGCCGTCATAAATGCTTTTAGTAGCCACGTGTATGATTCAGTATCTTCATGTAAAAGCATTCCCGAACCAAATGTGACACACCTCCTGTGATTATCGACGCCAGTGAATGGTACAAACACCATGTTGTACCTAGGAACATATATAGATAAATATACTATGATGCAATAGTAAATCACATGTGATTTATTAAGTAATCACATGTGATTTATTAGGAAATCACATGTGATTGTTGTTATAAATCACATGTGATTTTGAGTTTAAAAGGAAATCATATTTAAAAAAAAAGAAAAAAAAAATATTTACTTGTTACACCTGAATGTTGCATCAAAGGATACTATGTCTCCAAACTCTTTGTAGTTGCATTTTGCAACTTCATCAGCCCAAAACATTGCCTCTAACTCACTGTTTTTTACCTTATATTGAAATGTAAAGTCCGGCACATAATCCTTTCTATTTTCCATTTTGTTTATAAGCATTTGTGCGTCACTTTCTCCTATGAAAGCATTGATATCCCTTTGATTTGTTTTTCCCGAAGGAGGATTTGGCACCTTAGCTTCCACTTCTTTCTTCAATTTCTTCAAATTTTCAACAAAATCACCCATCTTCTCTATGTTATTGCCCAACCGAAATAAACAATCATCCACCAGACAAGTTGCTTCGTCTGTAAGCCTTTCAACTTCTACATTTTTTTCCCCATATCTGTTTCTTTTTCTTCTCAAGTCAGGTGGAATTATATCCCTTGTCCACCGCCTCAAAATATATTGATTTGGAATGACTTCAATATCACGATTCTTGAAGACACAAAATACGTGTCGGCATAGGAAACCGTATCGAGCAAAATGTCTGCATGAGCATACAACCGACCCATCTTCAATATTACGAAGTACCTTTTCAAAACAAAATAATACAAGAATTATATTCTGTGAATGTGTTTAAATTAGATCACATGTGATTACACTACAAATCACATGTGATTCAAAAGGTATCACATGTGATTCGTATGTAAATCACATGTGATTCATTTATAAATCACATGTGATTCTAAAGAGATCACATGTCATTTTANACATCACATGTCATTTCAGGAATCACATGTAATTCTTGTAAAGAAACTAACAAATATTTTTAAGAAATCACATACCTTATAGTCTATAACTGTTTGTGCTGCTGTTTCGCTTTCATCTGCAATTTCCTTGTTAAGAGTTCTATAAGGCGCTGCATTTCTGTCTCTAACTATGACAATCTCACAACCTTCTTCCATTTTTAAATCCTGTATTGTACAACTCCAGCATCCTTTATTTATTTCTGTTTGAACAAGCCAAAATATTGTCCTAGTATAAACTCTTGCTGCATGACGTTCAATTTTTAACATTGTTTTACACTTTGGTGCCGCATCTAGTGTTTTGAAGTCCAAATGTTCTTGCCTATAACGTTGCCTTTCCATTGCTGATTCATAGGACACCATGAAGCTAACTAGTGTTGATCCTGGACTTGTGAAACTTTTGAAGAACGAGTTTTCACTCTCAGACCTTGATGTGGTTCTCATCAATCCAAATAATGGAGAGTCTATAAAATAAGCTGGGATCCACATTTCTCTATGATTAAACATCTTTGTCATCCATTTGTGTTTTTGCAAACCAAAATCTTCAATCAACTTGGCCCATCTCTCTTCAAATTGCAAGGATTCAATGAACATATTCCAAATGAGCTTCTTAAAACGCTTCTTGAAATCAGTTTCTTTGTATATTGTCTTACAAATCTGTTTTATTGAAAAATAGAATTTTAGTGGCTTATTTTTCAGTATAAAGCACATGATATATACATAGGAATCACATGTGAATCATATAATTTTAAAGTTGAATCACCTGTGAATCACATGTTATTATTATGTTAATCACATGTGATTAACATTAGAATCACATGTGATTACATGTGAATCACATGTGATTACTATATGAATCACATGTGATTACTGTATGAATCACATGTGATTCATTTGATATTATAGTTGCATCACATGTGAATCACACATAAGTCAATAAAAACAGATTTGTTAATTGAATATTCTTACCTTTGCTGGAATCTTTTGGTCAATATGCCACATGCAAAGTCTGTGTTTTGAGTGAGTGAAAACGGCTTCAATAGCATTCTTCATTGCTCCATCTTGATCTGTTACCACCATGGTTGGTTCTTTCTTGAAGNACTTTATAACAGATTCAAACAATAAAACAGCATAGTCACAGAATTACATGTGATTTAAGTTAACTAATAATCTGAATCACATGTGATTCATATTAAAAAGATTCAAACAATAAAACAGCATAATCACATAATTACATGTGATTTATGATAACTAATAATCTGAATCACATGTGATTCAGATTAAAAAGATTGTGATTGACAGTTTAATAACATTCATGTGAATCACATGTGATTTAGAAAGGAATCACATGTGATTTACAAATTATTCAAATCTTTTTTTACTCCTTTCTATGTTTTAAAATAACCAAGTGCAAATCACATGTGATTTAACATTCTAAAAGATCAAAACATTAAAACAACTGACAAAAAAATTATATAATATACCAAAGATCAAATCACACGTGATTTACCTTCAATTTTCTTTTCAACATCAACTTCATCTACAACATCTACTGGAACATCTACAACATCAACTTCTGGTAAAACTTCTTATAGATCTTGTAAATCATCTACAACATCTCCTGTGTCTGCAACATCTACTGAAACTTCGATCAGCTTATTTTCATCTATGACATCGATTAAATTCCGATTTTCATCCATTTTTAATGGTGATTGTGATGAAAGAGAACGTAGATCTAATAATGACGGCGGTTTTTATGGTGATTTTCCGGCGGTGTTTAGTTTTTCCGGCGGTGGTTTTATGAGAGAGGAAGTGGTGCCGGTGTATGTGTGTTTTTATGAGAGAGAAAGTAGGGTTTTGAATGGTATAGTGGAAGATATTTTTTGCTTTTATTGGTTAGAGGTGGAATTACTTATTTGCCCTTGTTTTGTATTTTCTGATTTGATCTCATCCGTTGGATGAATGGAGGATGGATGGATGAGATGCTTTGATTTGTTCTTTAGATAAGGGTGGTTTGTCATGGATCTCACCTCATCTCATATGTAATGCATTCAATCAATAAAAACTATTTGCTATCTTTCACGGTATTAGAGCTTTAGGTAAGATCCACTTACAAAATTTGCTATCCTCAGGTCATCGGCTACTCGCCGGTGATTCGGAGGGATCATAGTTATCTTCGCTTTGTTTTTATTTTTATCAGGATTTTGTTTTTTTATATTCAATGCATAAACCCTAAACCCTATCCGTAAAAAAATATATGTTGAGTTGCATTCAACCAACCATATTGTTTTCTTCCTCATCAAATTGTTTTCGTTGTTGAAGATAATTGTCGTTTTTCGCAAATAGTTGGTCGCAAAATTGCCACTCCTACCTAAAGGCAAAGCAAGCCATGACGTANAAAAAAAAAAAAGGTCACGCGAAGGAGGAAGTCGCAAGCAATAAACAACTATGCCGCCAAATTCAATTATGTCTACGTTCAACCAAGCAACAAAGAAGATGATAGAAGAAAAGAAGAAGTGACTTTCAACATATATTCCAGTTTGTCGGTTCGAATATCTCCCGTTCAAACTGCGGGGGAGTGTTAGATAGGTTAGTTGGCCCATACCCACTAGTGGTTTGGGTCCATTAGGTTTAGGGTTTGGATTATGTTGCTTATTATCGAAGCTATGTATTTACATGCTATCACATATGTAATGCATTCAATCAATAAAAACTATATGCTATCTTTCATAATCTGATGATTTTATTTACTTTTTCATTGTAGATGAATGAAGGATTTCCTTTTGATTTAAATGAAATACCCATAGATGAAGATGTTCTTGACGAAGAGGGCCAAATTGAAAAAGAAAATGTTGTTGACCTTTTGTTGGTCAATGTTTTTTTTACTGAAGAAGAGGTTTTGGTTTTCATCAAAAGTATGCGAAAATAAACGGATTTTCGGTTAGAAAATGGAAGGTTCGAGAACAAGAAAGGAGAAAATAAAGGTGAAAGGAAAAGACGTGATTTCTTTTGTCACCGTGAAGGGAAGCCCAAGGCTAAATCGGTAGACCATTTGAGAAAACAAAAACAAAAATGAGTTGCTACAAGATGTGAATGCATGGCCGTTATGCGTATAAAATTAATAAGAATGAATGATATTTTTCCGGTGGAGTGGCAAGTTACTCGATTAATTTCAAAGCATAATCATGACTTATTGTCTACACATGAGGTTCTTTTTCTTTCGTGTTATCATAGTATTACAACAAAGGATGAGAAACGTGTATGTTAGACAAATTATGAGTGTTATGGAGCTTGAGAAAAATGTGAGGCATGGAGAACTTAATTTTCTCACAAAAGATGTTTATAATTTTTTTTACAATATATCATAAAGTGCACTCCCAAAATGATGCCAGAAATATTTCAGAGTATTACAAAAATGCTAAGATTGAAAATCGTAATTTTCAATATGATTATACAATTGATGCCGAAAACAAGTTAGAACATATTTTATGGTATCATGCTCAATGTTATGATTGGTACAAAAAATATGGAGATGTTGTGGTTTTTGATACAACTTACAAGGTGAATTCATATGACATGCCTTTTGATATGTAAATGTTTCTTGACTGCTAACTTTTTTCCATGTAATATATGTTTTTAGATTGATCTTGCAATAGAAGATGTTGAGCGAAAACAAATGCATGATGCTATGTTGGTGTAATATAGGGGCTCGTGTTTGAGGTCACTTTCGTCGTTAGAAGAACAATGTCGTCGATTGTTTACTCCATTTGCATTCAAAAAGTGTCTGTTGGAGTAATACGAATACAAAAAAGAAGTTGTACACGTATGAAATCAAACAAACTAAATTTTCATTTATTTAAATAAAAATATAAATTACAAGACAAAATTTAAAAACAATTGAAAAATTAAAACACAATCGTTCTATTTGTTTCCTTTATGCACCCAACAAACTTTGACACTGATGTTATCTTGTATTCTGCTCGCCAATTTATACAAATCATTATGAATCTTGTAATCTTTTCAAGAATCTTCTTCTAGAAAAGTTTCAATCGAAGCTAGTTTTTCTTACGGAATGTCTTTGCATTCCGCGTATCCTTTCCTTAGATCATCCTTAGCATTGTATGCATTATTAAACTGCTCAACTAACTCGATAATCGCTTGCTGACGAATAGTATCCCCATCAATTAGTTTTCAACACCGCTTTGATTTTATCGACGGTATGTGAAAGTGAATAAGACATAATTTTTTGTAGAAAGAACTTAGATTTTTGTGTGAAAAAATGGTAAAATATGGGTAGTATTTATAAAGGAGGGATAAAAAAAATAACATTTGAAAACTAGCCGTTTGAAGGCCAAACGGTCAAAAATTTCAAAGAAAGTGTGTAATTGACGAATGTGATGACACATTTGAAATGGCGAGACAACCAAGTGGTGTGGTAGCGAGCAAATGGCGGCGCCATTTGCTCCTCCATGTAGGATGGCGAAGAACGGAGGCGACAATACCGTTCCCTTTAAGCCAAGAATTTCCTACGAAATGATATTCATATATATAGAAAAAGAAATCTTGATGGCTTTTGCTTTAGATAAATGCAACGATCGAGCTCAATATCTTTAAGCTCAGGCGCATATATTAAACGTGCTTTAAAATTCTCCGAGCACCATGGGCGGAGCTATTAAGGGACCGGGAAGGGTCCCGGCCCCCATAGACCTAAGCCCGTTAGTGTATTTTTTTTTTGCGATTTCATGTGTTAAAATTTTATTTTTTCCATCTCGGCCCTCCCATCTAATGTTCTTCTGGAAAAAAATTTGTTTCGGCCCTCCCAAATTTTTTTTTCTAGCTCCGCCATTGCCGAGCACATACCACATGGATTGTAATCTATAATTATAAAATGTTTTAACTCTCTCATATTTCTGTGTTTCACACTCACATCTGCATTTTTCCTATTTTCGTTGCCAGAGTCTTACGAGTAGACTTTTGTGGTGACTTTGATCAGCGGGTATGGTTTAAATTGCTATATGTTGACGAATTGCTGTGAATTCACGAGTGTAGAAATACCAGTGGGCCGTTAGCATTTAGCAGAGTGACTGAGTGAGTGAATAAGTTTTTAAAGGTGATATCAAATGCGGAGTGCTTACAACTAGTCTACTTTTTCATCTTTATTAGAATATTCATTTCGAACACGCGGAGACTTTGCTAGACGTGCATACAAATCAAAAGAGTAGTTAGCAACTTTTAAAGACAAAGAATAGAGCTCAAACAAACACGAGAGTCTAGTTATTATATTCAAGCATGTATGCCTCTTGTTGTAGGTTACATACTACATTTTTTCATAACACATGACATACCAAGTACAACCTGTAACTTCATAAATCATAAAGATTAACTAAAACGTATGATGATATGAAAATTTAACACACAACACATTTTCTTAAATCTTATTGATGAAAGTACAAATCCTAGTGCGCAATAAACAAGCATTTTCAGAGTCAGGATTAGCTAAGAAAAACACATGTTCCTCACCTTTGTCCTCAACAACCTCCAAATCACCATTCCAACCACTTTTCTCAACAATTTTTGTATAGTTCCAATCTCTATCCCTCATAAAACAATTTCCACCTATACAAACCAACATCCTGGGGCAGCCGATACCCGCAATCCTCGGATCCATTTCTGGGTTAATCAGCGGGTCATCTGACCCGCTGCTTCCTGGGCTCACAATAGCCCATAAGGTATCCAAATTCTTAACCATGGATTCTATCCATGTTGACTCGTTACCAATCCGTTCTTTACCCCAGAAATACGGGTGGAGCAAAATAGCACCCTTAAACTCTAACCCGTCAGGACAACTTGACCCAACCCGTATAGCCATATGATGTGCTATATTACCTCCAGCACTATCACCCGCTAGGAAAACATTTTTAAAATCCGCGTATTCATTTAACCATGACTCGGGACCATTTCCATTTACATGTTGTGCGATCCACTTGATCGCGTCCCACGAGTCCTCATACGCGACAGGAAGTGGAAACTCTGGCGCGAGTCTGTAGTCTACAGACACGACCACAACGTTGGATTCTGAGACTACGAGGTTAAGGAAGTTATGGTAGAGAGATGATCGGGCGGATTCGATACAGAATCCGCCCCCATGGTAGAAGATAAGAAGTGGGAGTTTGTTGGATTTATGGTCCGAGGTTTTATTTGGTGGGATGTAAATTCTAGCAAGGATGTTGTTTTCGGGTGAAAATATGATGTCTTTGGATTCAACTGCGGTCGTAGGATCGGTTCCTGCTGGTACGATGTTGGTGACATGTAGTCTATGAAATGTGCCATCTTCGAATATACGAAAGACGCCAGGGATTTCTGTTACGATTTCATTGGTGGACATATCTATGTTGAAAATGTAATGAGAAGTTTGGTTTCTTAGGTTAGGGCGTGCCTTTTATAACGTTATGCGAGTAGGTAAGCTATATGTATCATTCTAATATATGCTACTAAATTAAATAAGAAATAATTAAATTGTTAATTAGCTCTGAGGCTATAGCCGTATGAGTTTGTGCATCATTCAAATAGTTATTGACTTTATGTTCAAAAAAAAAAAGTAGTTATTGACTAATTGTCAATTGTTATGATACTCGTATGATATTTTCAAAATATATAAAAGCATTTTCAAGTGTCTACAGTTTTTTGGATTGGTATCTTAGTTAGTAAAAGAGTATTATAGTTTGTATCTCATGGAATAGAAACGAATGCAATACGGCCTTTGATACAAGCTTCATACACATATGCAACTTTTAAACACAAGTTCAAATCTAGTCTAGGAGAGACCATGTGTGATTTGCCCACGTGTAAACTCTTGCGACACTGAATTACTGGGTGGTTAAGCCGTAGGCCCACAAATTATTTTGTACTCTTCGCAAGCAAACGTACAGACTAAAACTTTGATTAATTAGTCAACAATAATCGTCGGCCACAAAGAAAAAAAGTGTACAATGATCCGGTGGAAAATGATACAACCACATAAAAAATTTCACAAAATGAACCACAAAATGATGTGTCACATAAGAATTGATGGAATGAAAAAGAGGAGAAAGAAACTATAGTAAAATTAACCAATCATTGCTTGCCACATCATTTTGTGGAGAGTTTTGTGGATATTTTTATGTGGTGTATCACTTCTCAATTTTGGTTTCCTTGAATATATCAAATCAAATGATTGAGATGTAAGGGCCCGTTTGGTTTATTAGTGGGGTTGGATTCAGATTTGGATTTGGTGTAGGATTTGAATTTGGGGTAGGTTTAAGAGAGAAAAATTATATTTATTTAAATATATTTTATAATAAATTTTAAATAAAATTTATAATTTATATTATAAAATAATAAAAGTGAGCCCACATATATAGAGAGAGATAAAAGAAAATCGCCCACAAAGTACATAAAATCATGTGAAACCTACCTAAATGCTCAAGTATCAATCTATGATTCAAAGAATCATTCCCTTTACAAAAGAAAGAAACAAACAAGTGTTAAATGTCTTGTCAAGTACAAAAGCCATTCCAAAGTCCTTAAACAAATGGACCCTAAATTTATTATAATATAATCAGAGAAATCTATACTACATTATAATAGATGAATGCACTTCTTTCATATTTATTATTTTAAGAGTTCCTAAAATAGATTTTAAGCAAATACAAGTCAAAAAACATAATATACAAGTATGTAAAACACAAATCAAACTAAAAAAACACTATTTTTTTACATACAATTAATACATAATTTAAAACACGCCATTACCAATATATACAACTACCTAAGAACAATATACAACTACCCAGCAGCCAAAACATAAAACTGAGATCCATCAATCCCATCTCATCTTCGAATAAACAACCATCACCATCTCAACTCCTCAATCCAACAATCAAGATTCGATGCTAAAAGAAACGAAACAAAGATCTCAGCTTTTGCACGACGCATATAAAATTCATATTAGACAAAATCGCAAAATTTTGATTTCAATGTTTGTATCATCGAATCAAAAATCAAATACAGTTACAAAAGAAAAAAATATAATAATAATAATAATAATAATAATAATAAATAATA
>LBNU01033901.1:176059-208631 GCA_014162995.1 Artemisia annua
AAAATAAATAAATATTGTTTGTGTATGACGACGCATATAGTTGGCATGTGTATGTTGTTACGGAGTATTTTTTTTTACATATTTCGAGAGAACGAATTTCTTAAAATATCAATGATAAAGTTTTCTCTAAAAAGCAATTAATTCACAAATATACCACAACGACTTATTAAACCTTTTGTTGAATTATTCTTTTTTTACTTGTGAATATTTTGTTACGAGTTTAGTTTTACCGTAGTTGTTGTGGACATTTATATTTTATTTTTTATATCACAATAGTTATAAATAATCATATAACAAGATCAACATTTTAATTTGAACTTCATAAATGCATACAAAGTTTAACATGTTGTAAGAACGTTTAAAATACACTTTTTATGAAAAAATTAGTACATAAAGAATTAAAGACCAATATTTTAAGCTAATATTGATTCTCTTGATCATATATTAATCATATAACAAAACCAACGTTTCAATTTAAATTCATAAATGTATAAAAGGTTTAAAATACATTTTTTATGAAAAAAATGGTACATAAAGAGTTAAAGACCAATATATTAAAGCTAATATTGATTCTCTTGATCATATATTAATCATATAAAAAGATCACGTTTTCATTTAAAATTCATAAATGCTTTTGGTTTAACACGTTGTAAGAGCGTTTAAAATATACTAGCAGGGTACCCACGCGATGCGACGGCGGGTACCCTGTGCATATATTTTGCGGCGAGCAAATGTTGTTTGATTGCACGTTTTTCTAACAATAATGAATTAATCCCAATCTCGTCAATAACACATAACCCCAAAAATTATTCACTTTGTCATTACGAACCTCAAAAATAACCATTAGCCAAGATTATACTAAAATTTTGCATAATAAGAAAAATTAGTCACAAATTCTTCCCTTCCATTAGCCAAAATTCTGCCTGGTTATAATATACAAATATAGGCCCACACCAGTACAATAATCTAATGCTTGGCCCACTCTAATAATTGCACATGAGGTCCCTAACTAATACTTAAAACTCTACTCCACCTTTATCCTTTATTTCACTAACCCTAATAAACACAACACCCTCTCTTTCTCTTCTCTTGAAGCCGCCGACATGCAACACCCAACAACCACCATCACCGCCACTTCTACCATCTCACCTCCACCACCAAAACAACCACCATCACCTCCTCTTTAACCTACTATACCACACGCGCCCAATAACCACTCACCGCCCTCTTTTGTTGCTACACCGCCGTCAACAACCCATCACCACCACTCCTATCACCCTCAAATTAATAGATCTACACGCCAAGGTAAGAAACGCGAACACCACGCGCGAGTTGACTCAGTCACAAGTCAAACTCGTGACCAATCTTTTTGTTTCGGGTTATAAACAAACGGGTTTTAATGTTTTGATAAGTAAAAATGGTTGAAAACTAAAAATCGTATCGAGAGTGTGTTTGTGTGTTGAGTTGGGTCACACCGTGAGCTAAGGTCACGGTATTGTTGATGTTCTTGATTTATTTTGATTGTTGTGACCTTATTTAATCTTGTGTTAATGATATAGTCTAAATATCACCATTTGGCTGATTTTCAGGTTTTATGGAGTAAAAAGTTTGCATTTATTTTTGTTTCTAGGAACAAATATGTGAATGTAAAAGAGAATCTGAGATTGTGTTTTGTTTGTGGATTCGCAATCGGTCGAGAAGTCGAATGATGTGTGAAAAATTGAAAAATTGTGCCGAGTAGGACCTTTGGGTTGACCGACCCATTTCATGATTTAGGTTGTACATTGTGTTTAGGTAGTTGTAAATATTAGTGACGGGGTGTTTTAAATTGTATATTAATTGTATAAAATACATAGTGTTTTTATTTGTGCTTTAAGTACTTGTAAATTACGCTTTTTAACTTGTATGAATTGGTTTAGGGGTATACTAAATGTACATATCTAAGAGATATGGTGACCTTAAATTTTGTGCTTTACATAGATGTTCTTTATGCTTTATCACTTGTAATTTACTTAAAATCTAAATATGGAAATCTTAAAAAAATAATAAGAGAGAAGGTCTAATTTGCTTTATATGTCGTATAGATATAGTATATTTTTTTTGAAAAGGTAGTACATAAAGAATTAAGAGTTAACTACATTTTTGGTCCTTGTTGTTAACCAGGTGTAACGATTTTGGTCCAATAGTTTAAAAAGTAATGGATCCTATCCAGAATACGCTGACCCGTAACACTTTTGATCCATTTTTTTGTTGACCGTTAGTTTGACTAGTTAAAATATGTAAAATGGCTAAAATACCCTCGTCTTGTTATATGAAATGACTAATATACCCTCCCTTTCACTCTACTTTTTCTTATTCTTTTTGTTTTATTATTATTATTATTATTATTATTATTATTATTATTATTATTATTATTATTATTATTATTATTATTATTATTATTATAATCATCACTTTATTAGAAACTCAAAGGATTTACAAGAAGTTAGTGGGAAGCCGAGATACTAATTGGGCTCCCACTCCTCTAGCTACAGAAAAGCTAATCCTACTAAAGATATGAGCAGCAACACGTTCTCCAATGTCTTGGATCATTGAGAACTTTCGGATTCGCTTCAGTAGGGTCAATGCATCCTTCTCAAGATCCCCAAAAGAAGATAAATAGAAGGGGAGGAACCCATAACCAATATTCGCGCAGTTAGCCTCATACTTGACGCGTTTACGTTGTGCAGCCTCAATCACCGCACGACCCGACACAAAATCAACAATACCAGTTTGTGTCAGGGGCGATGACCCAGTCAAATCAACACATACATCAAGTCCTCCATCCTATGAGTAGAGCAAAATATCAGCTGGATGTAAGGGTTTGTCCCTTTCCCTACAAAGCCCAATATCAACCTCTTTACGGGCCAAAATCCCCGACCGAGAACATATGCCAACAAGAACATCACACACCACGTTATGCCGATGTTTAATACCAATAATACCAGCACAAGACACAGCATGGTCCCCATAAATATCCCCAGTAAAGACCTTAGAACAAGCTGAGCACGACATCTGAACAGAGAATAGAGGAACACCTAGCCGATAACATAACACACACCGATAGGACCTAGCATTCATAACCTGTCCCAACCCTAAGCCAGTCCGAAGTATAGTCCTCCATTTGCGATTTTCATAACGCCATTTGTCGAGTAGATAAAGAAAATGTATATTCGGCTGTTTGGGTAACACGTGTGAAATATATATCTGCCAGTTTCTTCTTGAGTTTGGGGGCAGCGATCTCACATGGACTACTCAAAAGGTCAATCTTCATTTTCACATTAAAAGCACACAAGGCATCATTAAAGGAAGGCCAAGAAGTTACAATACTAGAATGTCGAAGTAACTTAGTCTGTAAGCTGGAAGATTGAAGTCTAGACGCAAGAAATGTATAGTTCAAGACGTCACCTGCAGAGTAAACACCAAGCCTCCCGAATGCAAATGGTAAGGTAGCAAGCCTCCACTGCCAATCGCCAAAATCCGGTCCAAAAGCAGTGACAATACGCTCCAAATAAGAATGAAGTGCCACATTAAAAGAACCCTGAGCACGCTCAAAGACCCGAGGAGAACATGTGCATATAGAAAAATATAACTTGGAAATGCCGATACAAGCACGAAGGAGCAACAACTCATACTGAGGATCATTAAGCTTAGCAACAGCACCCATAAGCTCAATGGTTTTAGCAACCCTTTTCATAACACCGTGTAAAGGTCGAGCAACATTAGTCGGAAAAACACCCACAAGCCTACTTCTGAGGGTCTTCCTTTGGCAAAAAAACCTCAGTTTTATCAACATTGAGGTGTAAACCGCAACGAGGTCCATCCATCATAATAAGCTCTAAAACCTTCCCCACGACCAAAGTATCTCCAATAATAGTGCCATCATCTTGATACCAAGCTTGAAGAGAAAGGTTAAAGGAGTCTTNCAGCCGTTGTATAATGACTGTCACAAATCTTCCTCTTACACTGCTTGACATTACGCTCACTCAAGTCCAAATTTTCCTCATCAATATTAGACCATGTGGGGGAGGGTTCGGCTAAAGCCTCTCTCACAAGCTGTGAACTACTACCAGGCATACCCCAAGATCGAATGACATTAACAATATACTCGTCCTAGCGTTGACGCTTAGTAGCAGACCTACACTCAAGATTACTCCTCGGGCAAAAGGTTTTAAGGAGACAAAGCGGCAAGACTAACAAACTAACCCAGCAAGAAATGTCATCAGGCGTGCAGATCACCTTATCTAGAGCCCCTTTTAAAACACATACTGTAACACCCCCATTTTCATAGACCACAGGGGATGTTAGGTCTGGGGTATTACTTCATGGATAGAAAGACAAGATAATAGAAAACGACTCTAAAAGAGAAGTTTTTGAAAAAGGAGTTATCATTCATTTATTCATCAGAGTTTTTACAGTAAAAGATGTACTTTTACCAAAAGAGAGGTCCCTAAGATACGTTTTTAAAGAAAAAGATGAATGATAACTATTCTGGACGTCCTCATGTAAAGTGATCATATACCTAGGATAACATGCTTAAAGAGTCAACACGAAGGTTGAGTGAGAGTCATAGGTTTAAGTAGATAGAGAGTGAATACAAGTTCCACAGGGTTCAGCTGAAACCCTATGTGTGGAAAAGTTTAGAGATAGCAGGTATATTGCACTAAGCTCATGAACCGCACGTTAACAGTCCAGATCATGGGGTCTGCAGACCAAACCATGATGGGACGGAAGGGATAACTTGTCAAAGTTAATCCTTCAGAGAGGGTTCAAATAGAGTACATATTGGTACCCAAGACACAGGAAAATCAACGGGAGTTGTCAAACTCCAATAGATCTATCAACTATATTCGCGTTCACTCGCAAGTGATTAGATTCATGAATTTGGTTATGTAGTGGTGGCAGATAGTTTACTCGTGCAACAACCAAAGAAAAGACTTGTATTCGGTTTAAAGCATGTATCCCCCTCACAGGGTTTGTAAAGCATTTAGAGTTAAAAGTTAAANACACAGGAAAATCAACGGGAGTTGTCAAACTCCAATAGATCTATCAACTATATTCGCGTTCACTCGCAAGTGATTAGATTCATGAATTTGGTTATGTAGTGGTGGCAGATAGTTTACTCGTGCAACAACCAAAGAAAAGACTTGTATTCGGTTTAAAGCATGTATCCCCCTCACAGGGTTTGTAAAGCATTTAGAGTTAAAAGTTAAAAAAGTGTGAGGCTACGAAACTCACCTGGGTCTAAGGTAAGTAGGGTAGGGGTTTAGACAGCTCACTCACGTATCCTAGGGGTAGTGTAGGCTGTTAGTGCAAATATTACGATATTTAAACTAAACGGTTTCTTCGGTTTTAATAATGACAAACATGTAACTTGTAATGCATAACGTAAAATGCGCAAGTTACTTGTAAACACAAATCATCAATGCATACTTACATCAATACCTATCGACGTCTCAAGTATGCTTCAACAAAGTCGTAGATTTTCATCCTGACGTAAATCACTCAAGGTATGTACAAACAAATCTACGACTTGACTAATGATCAAAGGATTATAGTTTTCTCTAAACTTCACATTTTTAATGTGACAAAAAATTTTTTCAAAAATATATTTTACAAATTATTTTTGAATTAAAAAGAAATGTTTTAACTTGAAAAATAAGTTTAAAATCACCAACAGCTATTTTCCCCCCAAAACAGCTCCAAACTTCCCCAAATAAACCTTCCCCACTAAAGACAAACGGAGGAGCGTTTTCTTGACCCACGGTACCATTAAATACCCACGGCACCACTAAATTTAGTGGTGCCGTCCCAACTTTAGTGGTGCCGTCCCCCTGTAACGGTCAGATTTCCATTTGCCTATAAATAGTGGACCATTTTACACTTTCAACTTGATTTTTCCAGCCAATTTTCTCTGGTCTAATCCCTTCTTAGTTAGATCACTTTCTTTGATCATTTAGAGAGTCTTAGTTTGTTTTAGAGTGATCCAATCATCCATTCAAATGATCGCCTTCATTCCTCTTCTAGTCCAAGAGAGGAACACAAAGTATCAAGAAGATACAAAGTGTTAGAGTCATTGAGTAGTGCACTTGCATTACTTGTTGTAAGCTTGTTGTATCTTGATATACATCAAGTAGTCATTATCTTTTGTTGAGTCGTGTGAGAATTGATCATTGTGATCTTGTTGAGATCTTGGAGATCTCTTGTAGCTAGTGAGCTTGTGTGTTGATCAAGTGGATCATGGGTAGATCGGGTAGATCGTGTATGTTGTGTTGATTGTGTGATTAGCAAGGATCGAGTAGATCATCAGTAGCTCGAGTAGATCGAGCGTAGATTATGTGGATCTTGTAGCTTGTGTGATGCGTGTGGATCGGGTAGATCGTGAGTAGATCGGGTAGATCGAGTGTAGATCATGTTGATCTTGTAGCTTGTGTGATGTGTGTGGATCGGGTAGATCATGGTAGATTGGTACTAGCTAAGATTAGTACTCGACATTTAGCTTAGTGTCGGAAAATAATGTAAGCGACGTTGTATGGTTTTCTCCGCCGAGAATGGAGCTTGTTGATTAGTGAAGTAACTCTCGAGTTGGGTACTTGGGGAGTGGAGTAGGGCGAAGAGGAGCTTCGTGACTGAACCACTATAAATAGCCGTGTCCGGGTTTGCATTTTCTTTACTTATCTCTTTACGTTCATTTTCGCATTTACCGCTTTACATCTATATCTTGCGTAGCATTTATACTGGTGTGGTTTGTTGCTTGTATTGTGTTTGTTATGCTTTGTGTCATGGCATGTTATTTACAGTATGCCTTAGTTTGTGTTGTTGTTACATGCCTTACTTGATGCTTTATATTAGCTCTAGTTTTTGTAAGACTTGTGTTGACACTTTTCATATCATGTCACACTTGATCGGGTGTTTGATACAAAAGTTTTTAAGTTTTTAAATCGAAACGTATTCACCCCCCCCCCACGGTTTCCACAATTGGTATCAGAGCCACGTCGCTCAAATTTTTAAAACAAATGGTTTTTAAAATTGAGTACGATCCATGTATCAAATTACCCATGAAGTTGGATAAAATATCAAAAGTATTTACTTGCTTAATACTTACAAGTTTTATTGTTAAGTATACTTTGTCATACTAGCTTGAAGGTTTTCTTAAACAAATAAAAGAAAAGAATTTGTAAGTGTCCGGTTATGTCTTTAGAAAGAGTTGTAAAGTCATGCGGTTTTGAAAGTAGCGTTTTGGAAAACTATTTGTCTTATAGTAAAAGTATTTTCGTAAATGATTTTCTTAGTCCTAAACGTGGAAATGTTACTTATAATATATTTTATATGTTCGGTATCTAGTTTATTATGTTTTACATCTTTTCGTTACGTCAAATACTTGTTTGCAATGAGAAAATTGGTTTCTGTCAAAACTGAAACATCAGGTCACGGCACCGTTAAATACAATAGACGGTACCATTAAATATGGACGGTACCACTAAATTTAACGGTACTTTCGTCTGATTTTCAGAACTGAATAATTTTCAAAAATTCGTATAAAATCAACCGCAAGTCTGTAGGAGTCATGCCACCTATCGTTTTCAACGTAATTGAGTCTACTTCCATTTAAAAATACTTTTAGGAATTTATTGTAAAGTAAAATTTACGAGAGTCCTTGATTCGTAATAGAGAGTCTTTTCCGGTCATGCCGATTGCGCAAATTTTTGGCCAAATTACTAAGAGAACATCACACGTTGATGTATTTATATTTTCAAATTGTTGAACTTGATAAAATTTTGAAATGGGGTGGAAAATAATTCATTTGCAAATAAAATCAAGCTTAGTATACATCGTTATATTTAATATACAAAATGACGATAAGTATTTTGTGTGTTATGCTAAATGATTATTTGTCTTTCTTTGTATCTTAGTATTGTTAGTTAATATTTTTGTATGCTTATTGTTATCTTTAGTTGAGCTAATTTTATCTATAAGAATAAGTGTCTTTCATGCCTTATTGCCATGTGTCGGTTATTAGTTTCTCAGCTTATGCGTCAATAGGACTTAGACTAGACTTCTTACACTAAGTTGCGTAATTGATTTTGCATTGCATATAGGCATAGACCACCTTTCTTGCATATGTGTTTTCAACATCTTGCAAGTGTTAGGATGCTTTAGTAACCTTCTTAGGAATGGAAACTAAGTTGGTTGATCATGTGCGTCGAAAGATATTGTCTTACACAATTTTTTTTCCAAAGGTTTAAGTATAAAAAGTTTATCATCTCAAAATACTTAACACTTCCATTAAATCCGTAACATGATATCTAAAACATCACATCTTCGTGTCTTGCTTGACCATGGGTTGTCTAAACAAGATAAAAGATCATATTAATACATTAGTATTTAAGTAAAAGAAAATGTATTAAACTTGCATTGATCTAACACACATACAAAATGTCTTAAACATTTAGTATTTTACGTATGTTGTATAGAAATAGTTAAGTTAATTATTTTTATACTAATGAGGTGTTGAAAAACTAAGAATATTATTCTTAATAATATAAATAGTTTTTCACAAATATAAATAAATGACAATATGATGCACGTGGATTGCAACACGCACTACGTTTTACCTCTCGAGGGATCTCGAGAAGCTTGCAATCCCCACCAGGCAGTGTACCTGACCGATGTAGTATAGTGTAGTGGCAAGTACCGGGGGATTGATCGTTCTCTCNTAGTTCCGAAGACAAGTCGTTACTTAGGGAGTGCGATTCAATTTCTCCTAATCTCCTTAAAGTTCCTACGCTCACTCTTTATGACGATACGTCACTCGGATCCTATCATGAAGCTCAGCCGATAAGCAACCCCTCATGCATGAAATATACCTTAAAATTGCGATTAACGCCTACATACGATTCCACGTCTTCTAAAGATCGGTCTCAAGCTTGTTATCCGTAGTTAGGGATCGATTAGCCAGTTTTCTCTAGGTTCTAACGTAGGATGAAACATTCACCCAAATACAATCACAACATGACACATGCAGCATGGATATCAATAGTTTGGAGAGGTCTCACTTAGATTAAGCAAACAGCAAAGGGTAAATTAGCCTAGCATGTTAAAAAGAAAGACACCGTTGACAAGGCATAAATCACACAACACTGTATGACCATATGGTCTATTGTATGAATAAAGACTTATCTTGGATTAAACATGCAAGTTAGAGGGGTTAGGATACCCTCTAAGGCCTCTAATACACGAACTAGGGTTTAACCCTAAAGTTCTCCACTCTAAAATTCGACTCTAGTTCTCCAAAGTTATATAAAGTTATGAAAAATCGTTCTATATATATAGAAAACGCGGGCTGACGGCGTCAGCCCAATAGGTGACGTCGTCAGCTCGACGATTAGGGTTTCCAGACGGCCTCAATTGACGTGGTCATTGTTACTGGTTCCAGATCTGACGGCCTTGGTTGACGGCGTCACCAATTTGCACTACGAACTCTCTGGCCCGTCACGAGTATTTTTCCACTTCTGGACTTCACTTGTTCCTGACGGCGTCACCTTGTAGAGTGTGACGGCGTCACCTTCTGTGATCTTTAAGGTCTTTTGAGTTTTTGTTGTTTTCCGCACTTTTTCACTCCGAAAACGCCCGAAAATGATTCTTTTGTGATTTTCCCTTCAAAAGTACCTAAAATGAGAAAAGAAACGACTTTGGGTGAAATCCAAACCAAAAACATACGAATTAGGACTCAAACCGACCCCTAAAAACGTAACATTTTTCGTCTCATCACAATATCAAAGTAGTAACTTAATATGTCATTAACCTCACACATACTACTAGTATTAGAATAAATGGAACACATTCCCTAAATTTTATTTTCTTTATAAAAGGAGTGATCGTGAGGGTCAAGAAAGATTTCGAGTACATATCAATTCATTATTCAAATTATGATTGATATCATTATCGAATCTAATTGACAAGTTTTCGAGTATGGACATAAAATTGGAGTCAGTGTTTGTCTAGCTTCAAGATAACATCAAAATATGATGAAATATATTATCTTGAATCTACATACTCAATCACACTCGATTGTTATGAAAATAATGACGTCCTCTCAAGACGAAAATAATATGCATCGGATCATAACTCACAATTGTGTTGAAGATGTCATATTGAGTCTTCTTGTCCAATGGTTGTGCTCCAAACATTAAACCAATATGTTTAAAAGATGCATAAAATACACAACTATGTAGGATTGACTACTTGGATGTTTCATCCGAAATATTCAAGTAATTTACTTTGCAATGCAATTAGTAAATGTGTCATTTCCGAAAAACCAAACACGAGCAAATGAACAAAATATGTAAACTTTGCTCATAAACGACTCAACACTCCAATTCACATGTCAAGTAAAAGTGTCACACATAATATGTTATTAACTATTATGTAGGTAATCAATCTTTGAGAATATCACATGTATTTCTTTTATTAAAAGATTGACAAAATATCCTATGCATCTTATTTTCTTGGTAACATGAATGGTTATGTTACAAGAGAACACATTGCATCTTGATTAACAAATATAGGATATTAGAGTTAAATAATAACCCAATACAACATATGTCATTGCATAAACAAGTAAAATTGGTCATACACTAAAATACTTGTTTCACTAAGCATTCGTAAGAGTGATAAGTTTCCTCTTAGAAAAACATATTTGTTGAAATATACAATATGTCTCATTTCAAATATAATACTCACAAGATCTATTGAGGTAAATAACCTTTACTAGATTCTTCTCTCAAGATATGCTACGGAGCATTCTTGAAACACTCTCGATGTGGTAAATTATACATTGTATCACATTAAAGCATCTCTTGGATCTAAGAAAACTAAATCATGTTAAAATAACATGTAACAACTCAACTAAAGAAGATGTCGATTAAGAGATCTTAAAATGCACCATCTAAACCAAATAATCTCTAAATCTCAAACATGAAATTGAAACATTATACTTGCCTTCGTTAGGATATTGTGTAAGACATGTCATCTTCATGAACATGCTTTTGAAATATGTCTAGTTGAGTCATACTAGGCCTTGTAGTAGCAAAATAAGTTAATGTCATCTTTGCTACACTTCGATAGGCAAATATAGGAATTTGACTTTTTCTAACATGAGAATGACTACTGGAGAACCTATCGCACTAGAAATTCAATTTGACCTAACGGTTGAATTGCTTCCAGGAGAGAAGTTGGGTTCGTGTTATAACCCGTAAAAATGGTCGTGTTTAGCCTGAATTGAGCACCACTAGTGATAGTCTCATACTCATTCTCTAACTTGAAAATTTTTCATTCCTACATTTGACTAAAGATGGTCTACATCGATGAACTTTATCTCCCATTAGGATTTCATTTTGAACAAGTAGTAATTAGGATACTCCCTAGCAAACCTAGATTACTTGCATCCCACACTATGTTGTTTGACACGTAATGGATTAGGTATGCCTATCACTATAAACTTTTAGACGTCAGATACTCATAGACTAGTGTCAAAATCTATAAGTTTGAAGTAGTCGCGAAATTTTCCTAATTCCTTGGTCATCATTTCGCTTTCTTCCAAGTGATACACCCTTTAGTCAAGGGGAGGTTAGATACAAACCTAGTAGAACTCGGAGTAGGTTTGATAGCTTAAATATTTCATCCGAAATATTCAAGTAAGTTTAACTTGCGATCGCAATTGTTAAATGTCATATCCGAAACATCATATTCAAGCCTTTTAACAACATATGTTAAAACGCTCATCCAAAAGCTAAAAGCTAACATCAACCCTCGGGTGACAAAGGACTCACGAGTTGCTATATAAGTGATTAGTAGTTCCTTTCATCCTTGTGTGATTATACACTTTTTATGATCCCAAACTCAGCTGCTAATCAGCACCATAGGACTTGCTTTACGCCTTCCAAAACCCCGTGAAACACTCGCGTGCGAAGCACATCGAAATCCGTAAATCAACCAACCTCTCAAACGAGAATCCTCTAACCATCTTCATCTAGGTCTAGGAATGATGAAACATATTCCATAAATCTTATGACTATTTAAGTATTTCACTGGAAATATTAAAGTCATCCCTTATAGCCTTCTTATGACTAGAATATTTCACTGGAGATATTATAGTCATCTCGTGTGTCTCGTCTATGACTCTTTAAAAATTTCACTAGAAATATTAAGTCATCCCTCATATCCCTCTTACGACTATCTGAATATTTCACTTGAAATATTAAGTCATCCTTCACATCGCTCTAATGTCTACCTATGTATTTCCTCGGAAATATAAAATTCTTCTCTTCTTGTCCAGTACTACCGTTCATCTCGTAAAAAGAATTTATTAGGTATAAATTCTCTCCTCGTGTCGAACATTCTCACTGTTATCGAAACCCACTCGATGTTGTCTTGAACATAAACCATCTCTTATCAGAATAGATTCTATCTATCTTCTGATTCCTCAGCCTTTTCCCTTTTACTTCCGCATGGTATTGAACACATCATATGTTTGGTTACTTCCGTAATTATCCACACTTTTCAAATTTTGTTCTACACTACCAATGCTTCCGCATCCTACTCATCTTTCTCACACTTCAAATGAAGAACCGCTAGGATAAGTTGAGATAACCCTTCTTCATCAACATAGATAAACCCACTAGAACCTTATCACTAACCTCACAACCTTAAAGATTTTATCTTCTTAACCCTTAGGATATCTCCACGTGATCACATACCTCATCATATGAATGATCTATGAATATTCACAATGATTGAGAAGAGCTACGTAACTTCAAAGGTGAAGTTTATTGTTTGCTATCCACCACTTGTCATAACGTTACTAAGCTCATTGCTTCCGTCAACATTTATTTTCCTCTTTATTTATTTATTTATTTATTTATTTTTTCTTGTCTAGATGGTCATAGATTGAGGGGAGCGAAAACACACTCATATAGTCTTTCAACAAACACTCTCAAGAACACACAAATGTGGTTCTTATTCCCTAGAAAACTTCCCTTTAGTTGCCCAGAACTAGGCTGTGCAGGATAATTCGTGACTTCCAGGTCACGGTACCGTCAAATAGGCCATGGTACCGTTAAATTTAATGGTACCGTGCGGTATTTAGTGACACCGTGCCCCTGTTTGATGAATTTTCACTATTTCCTTTAGATCCCTGCATCCCTAACCTCAAACCTACAAAATTTTGCATGTAACACTCCCATTTTCATGGTTTGCAACGGATTTAGGGTTGGGGTATTACTTCATGGAATCACAGTCACAATAATAGAAAACGACTCGAAAAGAGACATTTTTATAAATAAGTTATCATTCATTAAAATATCAGAGTTTTATCAAGATGAGGTCCCGTGAATCTAAGTGTGAAATAGTGTTTGAATGATAACAAAGTTGAAAGTCCTCCGAGTTCAGTGTGATTTCCTGCCAAAGCTCCGTAACAGCTATATACCTAGGATACATGCTTAAAAAGTCAACACTAGGTGTTGAGTGAGAGTCATAGGTTTAAGTGATAGTGTATGAATACGAGTTTAGTAAAGCATGGGCTAAGTTGTTATACACCCATGTAAAGTGGTAGAAACCGTATTTAAACAGTTTGTATCTGTCAGCATTCTATGATCAGTACAATACTGAAGACAGTGGGTTTATTGCACTAAGCTCATGAACCACACGTTAACAATCCGGGTCATGCGGGTTGCAGACCCAACCATGAGGGGATGGGAAGGATAACTTGCCAAAGTTAATCCTTCAGAGGGTTCAAATATAGTACTTATTGATACCATCCAGAAAGATGTAGTATCAACGGGAGTTGTCAAACTCCAATAGATCTATCAACTATATTCGCGTTCGCTTGGATAAAATATCCCAAACGATTAGATTCATGAATTTTAGTTATGTAGTGATGGCAGATAGTTTACTCGTGCAATAACCAAAGAAAAAGACTTGTATTCTATTTAAAGTAAAGCAAGTAGCATGTATCCCCCTCACAGGGTTTGTAAAGCATTTAGAAAGCGTTTAAAAGGTGTGGGGCTACGAAACTCATAGAATTTAAAAGGTGTGAGGCTACGAAACTCACCTGGGCTTAAGGAGATGTGATTGATGTTATAAGTGACTCGGAGACTAGACTGCCTACTCACGTATCCCGGTGTTTGTTGATGTGGGTGTATGTCAAGCTTTAGTTATCTTATTTTAGGTTTTCTCAAGTAATCATTCTTAGGGTTTTTAATGTTTTAGATATAACATAACACCGTTCAGGTCATCACAATTCATAATTATATAAGACTCCTCACATGAAGCTCCCTAGTATTGTATTATGTTATTAAAAATAATACCATTCGGGCCATCATAATTCAGAAGTATATAACCCTCACATGAAGTTCCCTAGCATTGTGTCATGTTGTTAAGTATTTTAGGTTATAACATAACACCGTTCAGGCCATCACAATTTAGAAGTATAAGACTCCTCACACGAAGCTCCCTACTATTGTATTATGTCTTCAACATAATACCGTTCGGGCCATCATAATTCAGAAGTTAATACTCTTCACATGAAGTTCCTTACTATTGTGTCATGTTATTAAGTACTAGTCTTAAATATAATGTATCGCCGTTTGGGCCATCATAATCCAGAGGTCATATTGTAGTAAAACGTTTGAGGAGCCAGGGCACTTTAAATCGTAAACCCAGCAAACTCGTCAAAACGTATACACAAATGAAGCCCCTCACATGAAGCTCCCTACTATTGTGATACATTACCTAAAAAGATAGCACTTTTATTTATTAAGCAAATATTCCATTTTATAACCTTATAGTTTGTCTATTTACAAAATCTACCCTAGACTTATAAACTTATCTCATTTAGACTTTTAACTATCTAGACCATACACATTTAGCCCCTATACTTCTATATTTTGAGAAAATGGCAGAAATGACCCTTAAACTTATATGTTTTTAGAATTTACCAATATACCCTTAACTTTATAATATTTGCAAAACTAGTTCTTATAAGTTTATAACTATTTATCTTTTTATCCTAAGGTTATATAACTTTGCAAAAAGGGTCCTTATACTTATAACTTCTAAGAACTGTCAAAAATAGTCCCTAGACTTAATATTTTCATAAAGTTACCGTATATACCCCTATGCATGGTAAACTTTGCAAAACTAGTCCTAATTCCATGCAATTCATATTTTTATGAAACAAAAAGGTTTTCTAGCTTATGTTTAACTAATATTAGCTTATCTAAGTTACCTAAACTAGCTTATAGCTTAATATAAGGGATTATAGCATATAATTAGGGTTTAGTCCATATTTAGGGTTTTAAAAAGAAAAGTTCTAGTTTTTAGTGATCAAGGCTTAGGCAAGGGTTCTAATGATATGGAATCTAAGGCATCCTAATACTATCCTAGGACTGAACTAAAACTAAAGAAAGCAAGTATGAAAGCTTACGTGACCAGCTAGAGCTTAACGTGGCTACTAGGGTTTTTAGGGCAAAAACGATTCGACAAGGCTTTAAGACCTATACCACTCGACATTTATTTAAACCCTTAGTTAATTATCTAATTGATTACATGGTTGCTAAGTCGAGTCATATCTTGTACATATTGTTTTGGGACGATTGGGACTCATAGGTAAAGTACTAGTGTAATGGAGTAATAGGGAAGAACAACATTATTACCCCCATATGTGCTAAATATTTCAAAGTACTCCAAGCTTTTCAATTATCTTAATTCGAGTCATTAGAATAGTTATTTGTAAAGTATGTAAAAGTTCAAGTGTAAGGGGAGAAACGAGGCCCCTATGATGTATTATTTTGGATGGTAGGGCAAGAATGTATGCACAAAAAAAAAATCAAAAAATCAAGAAAAAGAAAAAAAATGAGAAAAAGAAAAGTAGAAAAAACATACGGACTACCATCCCGTTTCCTTTTATGTTTATTAGTTTTTGATTAGCTTAAGTCGAGTCTAGTCTTGGCTTAGCAACGTCATATTGTACATGTAATTAATCAAGATCTTTAACTCGCCACCAGTAAAATATCCCTTATCCAACAATCCCGTGTTTATCATATCCCTACATCTCATGTTACAACCCTTTGGAAAGCCCTCTTTGATAGTTTATCTTAGGTGCTTACACCTAGTGGAGAAGGTTTTTGATCCTTTCCCAAGCCTATGGTAATCTATTTGCTATGACAGGTAGTGAGAGATATTATTCGTTTTCATTTGTGAGATACACTTTTATGACACCTGAGAGATGTGAGTATCTAAACACTACTTGTGAGGTGCTAGTATGTAATCTCTGTGCTTATTATGATTGAAGGGGAACGACTATTTGTTGTAATTACTTTTATATTCGTGTTAAATGACCCCTAACTTGTATTTTGATTAGAATAAAAGTGCATTTGCTTGAGGACAAGCAAATCTCAAGTATAAGGGTATTTGATAAGGCGAAAAGTGTACTGCTTTTGGGGGGTCATTTAAGCCCTAAATCGTAATTATTTGATCAAATATTGCCCTAAATCGTTCCTTTTGTCATTTTAGGTACTTTGGAGAAGAAATCTGGAAAAGGAAGCATTTTGGACGTTTTTGGAGCATAAAAGTGAAGAAAACGACAAAGTCTCAAATTATGCTGGAACAGTACCCTGACGGCGTCAAGGTTTAGTGGTGACGCCGTCAAGCTAGACAAATAGAGGTGGATGTGAAAATTGTCCTTGACGGGCCAGAATGGATTTTTGGGATTTAAAGGGGGACGGCGTCAAGAGGCCATCACGAAACCCTAACCACGACGAGGTGACGGCGCCAAGATCCATAACGTGACGCCGTCAAGTCTGTTTTTCTATATATATTTTCGCAATTTTCATTCATTGTGTGGAACTTTTTAGGGAGAAACCCTAGTACAAATTTTAGAAACTTTTTCAAGGTTTTTCACCTTGAGATCTTCCATGTTACATTGAAGATAAGTTATCAATTAATCATTCAATATGTCTATGTGTTGTTTGATTCTATCTTGTTCTTGTCTTTTGTTTAACATGTTAGGCTAGGTTTTCTTTGTGTTTGCTTAGATCTAATGAAACCTAACTATTATTATTGGTTGAATGGTGTGTTATTAATTGTATTGGATGAATCTTTATCGATGTTAGGCTTAAGAAAACTGGCTAACCTCCTATACGGTAACTTGCTTGAATGTCTTAAGAAACATGATCGGATGTGTACTACGATTATATGGTTGTATTTAATGCTTGAGCGAATTCTAGTGATCCTATGTTAGGAGCTTTTAGTCGGCTCGACATAGGAGTGAAGTAGGAGCTTGTAGAGTTGGGGCAGTTCGTACACACCCCCACGACTAGTATTAAGGAATGCAACCCGTCATCTACGCAATTATAACACACTAATCAACCGGTAAAAGATAGTTAGGGAGTAATGAAGTCTAAGTAAACACACTTCTCTCCATATAAGTTTTCACAACTATTTTATTTTCGTTTATTTATTTTATTTGCATTTGTAGTTATTTGGGTTAGTTGACTAGCAACTAATTCCGCCCACTCTTTCAAACTCGAGATAATTTTACTTGCTTTCCTAAAAACATAAAATACAAAAAGAATCTTCCGTCACCCTTTAGACCTATTAGAGTATTTTTTCAATCCTAACGACACTATTCCCCTAGAGAACGAACAATCCCCCGGTACTTGCCACTACACTATACTACATCGGTCAGGTACACTGCCTGGTGGGGATTGCAAGCCTCTTAAGATCCCTTGAGAGGTAAAACCTGTTGTAAGGTCGCAATACCATGCATCAGAGAGCGAGTTGACGATTCGAGAAAGAGAAAGTGGTATGAAAAGAAGAATAGGAGTTGTACAAATGGAATAAGAGATGTTTGTACATGTGCCAGATACTTAGACTCATTTGTTTATATTCTTTTACTCACAAGTAGAGGCGTCCCAATTCTTGTAAGTAAGAGTTTATAAATTTATGATTCCTTTGATTTATAGCTTTCTTATTAAAATGAAATAGTACTCTTTCATTTTAATAAGATGATTATAAATCATCCTTAAGTAGTATTGGCGAAAAATGAAGGGAGTTTACCACACTTAAGGAAATGTGGTATGGGAATGTTTTAGAGACAAGTTCCAGCCATGGTGAAGACAAGTTCTAGCCATGGTGACCAGTTCTACAGTCTCCCCGTTAGCAACTAGTTACCTGATAGCATCCCATGCTATGGCTAGAGTGATGAACGTTAACGATCTCATGCTTGCAACCTTTGCAAGGCGAGATAGTTTAATATCGTAGTCGAACATAATGAGGATTAAAGTTCGACATAGATATTCTTACAAGATCTAACTAATAGAATCTTGCGATATGACAAGAAGTACAAGTTCTAACTCTTAGAACATTGTAGAGGGATAAAGGGAGAGAGTATAGAGTAGTAGGAGATAACGAAAGGGTGGGATTAAAATGGAAGAGTAGGAACAGGTAGAGTGGGAAAAGGACGGGAGTATAGGATTAAACAGTAGAGTGGGGGAAAGGTAGAGGAATAGGATACCTGGAAGGATGGTATCTTAATGAGGATTTGATTTACTAGATTCCCTAGAAGTTTGTTTTCCCCATAAGGTTCTTCTAGTTTTCATAGCTAATCCTAAGGTTCTATGGGTGATGTATTGATCTTAACTGGTAAAGAAGATCCTATAATAGGAGAAGGGCTAGGTGGTTTCTTTTCTAGGGGTTTATTAGGAGTATCACTATTTGCGGGTAAAGTTTAAGTTTATTCTTTGACCTAAGTTGTCTATCTTATGTCCTAGGTACTTAAAACGAGGTAGGGTAATATCCATAGTATTTTCCGGGTGAGATTCTAATGTGTAACCTAGGAAGTGTCATATCTTAAGAAACTATGTATAAGTAGACTAAAATCCTCAAATGTCTTATTCCTAGTTATAACTATTAACCTCAAGTTCTAAATCTGGGTTTATATAACTTAGGGTAGGTTCGGGATATCCTAAAGGTGTAATATTCCTAGGGATTCCTAAATCCTTATACTATATCTTTGATGATAGTATGTGGGAAATCTTAATATGGAATGGGTAACTTATAATACTAGGTCTAGGCAAATTATAACCTCAAAATAGCTTGTTCCTATAAGGTGAGAATTTGACTAGTATTCCTATCCTGTTATTAGACTAGGTGCTAAAGGCTTAAGGTTCTATGTCGGTAGTTTACTAATCTAATCCTTTGTTATTTCTAAGTTTTCGAGACTGTATCTAAAAGACTTCTTTTGTCTAATCTATGACTAATTCTAATGTCTTGATATCAAGTATAATTCCTAACTTAGGATAATCCTATCTTATAAAGATGTTTTCCTAGTTCATAGATTTTTCCTAGTTTGGTTTCTAATAAGTCTCCCAAAGTTTTCTATTTCTATTTCCTCAATGATTTCTTAGGGATAGCCTATATAAGTGATTCAAAGCATCCTATATCTATTCTTATGTTTATCTAAGGACATCCTAAAATTATTTCTAACCTCAAATATGGGAATCCTAGAGAGGGTAATACAGGTTTTCTAAAAGGGGAAAATACTTTCGGGAATCATAGTGATTTAAGGGAGTAGGAAGTAAAGAGGGAAGATAGGAGTATGCTTGTATATAACTATTATATACTTGCATATAACAGTAGTTAGGGGAAGGTTCTCTAACTAAGGGAAACTTAGAAGTTTCGGAGGAGTGGAGATTAGAAATGGAGATAGGGTAGTTTATTGAATTCAGATTATGATGTAGAATAAAGATTCTCATCATTAGTATCATACGAAATGATAGGGGAAATGATTTAAGGGATTTAAGTGTAAAAAGATAGTGTACGGGAGGAGTTGTAACTCATGACATACAATATCATGAATTGAGGAATGAAATCATAACCACATAAGGTCATAAATAACTTGTCATAACTAGAAGTTTCACAAGTATCACTATTTATGCCATATGTGATTAGGAAAGATGGAGGTTTTGGGCAAATTGTCGGGTATGAAAAGGGAAGGGAAGTTTTTGTGGGAAAGGTAAATATAGGGAGTGGATTTATTTGTTGGAGCCCACTTTATCAGCACTTACTAACTACCTAAAGGGTAATATCCTAGGTTTAACCTCATAATGCCAAAAGTTCAAAAACAATATTTCTAAGGAATATCTTCCTATCTTATAGGGTGTTGAGGTTTTAAGGTGTCGAAACTACCTAACCTAAATTCTTAGGGGTTATGAGTAATACATACCTGATGATATTACTCATAGGGTATACTAAAACCTCGAGTAGATCATAACAAGTACCTAACTTTTTACATTTCTTAAGGATGGATAATTTCCTAGGGTTCAGGGTATCCTAAAGTATCCTAAGAAGGGATGGTTGGGAAGTAGGGTTTTTATCCTCGAAAGTAATTAAGGGTTTATGACTGATAACGTCAAATTTACCCATGATTTAAGTGTTAATTTCCCCCTAAAATGCTCATCTTTTCTATTTGTATGAAGAATATATACTCTTATTTCTTCCTATTTTGGTTTCATGGTAAAGATGAGCAAAAGAACGAACATACGTGGAAATGGAAGGACTTTGAAGCAAAGATGTGGAAATTATGGATTCTGCATGCACTACGGCGTAGAGGTTCATCCACCTACGCCGTAGCAAGACTTTATGAAGATTACGGCGTAAAGAGACATCAACTTACGCCGTAAGAAAGAATTTATGAAGGTTACGGCGTAGCCAGTCATATGACTACGGCGTAATGATCCGCTAAAGGGCTCTACGGAGTAATCAACTCTCCTGCTACGACGTAAGCCCCAATTTGAGGTCGAGAGGAACTAACAAGGCCAAGCCAGAAGTTACGGCGTAGCAACCCTAGTAGCTACGCCATAGGAAGACTCTTATCAAGATATTACGCCCGTAGCACTTGATCAAGCTACGACGTAACACATATTTACAAAGGTTACGGCATAACAATCTTATCAGCTACACCGTAACAAAGTCGGGCCTATAAATACCAGCCCTAAATCCGAGTTTATTCATTCACTTTTCAACACACAGAAGTTAGGAGAAACTCAGAGAGTAGGAGGAACGAAGTTCTAGCCTCATAGAAGTCATTTCCAAGGGAGGATTCACACACCAATCATAAGTTTATCCATTCCTTTGTTTTGTATTCGATTCATGTTTACTTTTGTATTAATTCAAACTTGTTTTACTGCAACTATGAATATGAGTGGCTAAACACCTCTTGGTGTTAGCCTAGTTATGAAATTGTTATTGTTTTGATTTAGTTTTCTACGCATCTATTATCTATTGTTTGTATACATTCATGGCGAGGCTTGGGACACCTTAGTTCCCGTAGTGATTAGCATTGGTTGTTTCCTAGAGACTTGTGGAATTAACCCTAGGAAGCTAGTCGCTAGGGATGTGACTTGGTGATAGCAATATCACCATACACGTGTGAATTAACCCTAGGACCACCTACTGATGCTAGACACTTAACGGAGTTAGAGGGGTGTAAGATCTGACCATGCCGCATTCGTTAGACTTGTCCATGTTAGTAGAAGCACTTAATGACTCTTGCATTTTCATACCGATGAACCCAAGGCTTTACAAGAGTTTTGGATAGGACAAGGTGTAAGATATATGTAGGTGATTTAACCCTCTGATCCGAAATGAATTAAATCCCCAGAGGATATGATAGGATCCACCACTAAGAAAACTAGTCAAAATGATAACAAGAGTAGTAATTAGGTTAACACTACTTCTCTCTTATTGATTTTCTACATTTTACTTACTTGTCTTGTTATTTACTTTTATTAGTTTAATCTTTCAATCATAAAACCCCCTTTTAAACGTGACACGAACTTAGATAATTTCCACACACTTAGCTCTTGGGACAACCTTGGCTTTACCAACTAGCTATACCATACACGATCGGATACACTGTCCGTTAATGCATAAAGGTAGACCTTAGGTAAACGAGACTAATATAAATAATAAAACCTGGTCAGTAAAACCTGCATCAAGTTTTTGGCGCCGCTGCCGGGGAGCTATTAGGATTTTATTTAAGTTTTTAATTTTTGTTTTATTTTCTTTTCAGTACTCACGATTGTTTTCAAGTTTCAGGTACTATGGCAGAAATTGACATTGACAACCTTACACTTGAAGAGTATTTGGCTCTCACACGAGAAGAGCAACGGCCTGGTTTGGTTAGGCTGGCTATTGGGGATGATGTGCAGTTCGAAATTAAAAATCAATTCATCAGGGAACTGCGGAAAGACCCATTTTCAGGAAGCAAGACGGAAGATGCTCATGAACACATTGACAATGTCCTCTACATTGTCAGTTTGTTCAATATTCCGGGAGTATCTCATGATGCGATAATGCTCAGAGTATTCCCGATGACATTGACTGGAGCAGCTAAAAGATGGATGGATAGGTTACCAGTGGGGACAGTGAACACTTGGGCTCTTTTGAAAAAGCACTTCATCCAAAGGTATTACCCTCCTTCAAGGACGGCAAAACAACTTGAATACATTCACTACTTCAAGCAAGATGGAGATGAAACATTGTACCAAGCTTGGATAGGTACAATGATCTTTTGTACAAGTGCCCTACTCATGATCTCAACAAGCAACAAATGGTCAACATTTTTTACAAAGGGATCAACATCTCAACCCGCCAAATGTTAGACTCTCAGGGACCAATCCCTAGTATGACTCTTGCTCAAGCTTTGAAAGCTATTGAAGACATGGCAGACCACTTTCAAAAGTGGCATGAAGGAGGAAGTAGTAGGAGCATTGTTGGGAACTCGGATGGAATTACCTTAATCACCAACAAACTCAAAAGCTTGGGACGTGACATGAAAAGTTGAAAGAAAATGTCCATGCTATTCAAGTTGGTTGCAAGGTTTGTGAAGGTCCCCATTCGTCTAAAGATTGCCCCTTGAACGAGGGTAACTGGAAAAATGAAGAGGTAAAGTATGGGGAAGGTATACCTTTCCAAGTTAACAGTTATCGTACAGGGCCGTATGGATACAATCGGCAACCTTATGGGGAAAGAAGATCAAGCCTCGAGGATACTATCAATAAGTACCTCGAAGAATCAAGAAAAAAACAGGAAGAGCAAGATCAATGGCTAAAAAATTTCCAAGAGGCAACTAGTAAGAGCCTCATGAGCCATGATGAAGTAATCAAAAGCCTTGGAGCAAAGATAGAACTCTTGACAAATAATGCCAAGAAACAAAATGAACAAGCCAAGGTTTGAATGATTGAAGCATCCCGCGATATGATTTCATGTCCTAAGTTGGAAGCATTATTTATTGAAGAAAAGGCCTCCCATAACGAAGAACTAAAAGTTGTGATGATTCCTCCGACCAATAAACAAGGTAACAGTCAACCAAAAAATCCTATCACACTTGAACAGAAATAGCATTGGTGTGTTGCCATTCCGGTATACAATCGGAACTCCTATGATCTTTGGTCATCCTACAACCCCAACATGGAATTATGCGACGGGGGAGGTGATGAAGAAAGATTGCGAGGGAACAAATAGCTATGGAGTTCACCTCTTGATCAATTTAGAAAAAAATTTGAAATGGAGAGGAACGATATCTTTCGACGAATGGGTATTAATCATCCATGGAAAAGTTGATAGGGACAGGAAGATGGAGATTTGGGAGGAAGTCAACCAAGTTCGGATTGATGACTATTTCTCAAATAATGAAGTAAAAGATGAGGATGCCATTGATACTAATGAAGAGAGTTGTAAAAGGCATTGGTGTGAAAAAGTTAGGATACACCATGATGACAGCATATCATTTTGGGCATCATGTAATCCATATGAGGACGAATGCGATGGCGGAAGTACAAAGGAATGTATTGGGGATGCATCTCACTATTGGACTTCAACAAACGATAGTAAGAGGTGCGAGCTACCGTGGGGTAAGGGGGTCACTTTTAATGACTGGGTGAAGATTAAATATGGTAAAACTGACCCCTTAACAAAGGAACATATTTGGAAGGAGCATTCAAAAAGTATGGATGAAGAAGAGAACGAGGAGCCTGACACGGATGATAGTGAAGACTATGAGATGAGGACGAATAAAGATAGAGATAGAAAAATCCTCGAATTAATTGAACAAAGGCTCGATGAGGATTGGTAAGGACACACAATCCGATGATGATGACCTAGAGGGAATAGTTGACTACCTTGAAATACAAGGGTATGACGGGTTTACTAATGCTGACAACGGAGCTTATGAGCAACGGAGATGCAAATTGCTTGGTATACCCTATAAGAAACCTCCACCTATTATTACTGAAAAATTTGAGGTGGTGAGATATTCAATTGGACCGGACAAAAAGTTCACCAAGATCCAAAGTCAAGGTAAGGAAGAACTGCTACGCACCGCTACAAACGTCGCTTGGATTAGAGAGCACCTAATGAAGGANGGGTTTACTAATGCTGACAACGGAGCTTATGAGCAACGGAGATGCAAATTGCTTGGTATACCCTATAAGAAACCTCCACCTATTATTACTGAAAAATTTGAGGTGGTGAGATATTCAATTGGACCGGACAAAAAGTTCACCAAGATCCAAAGTCAAGGTAAGGAAGAACTGCTACGCACCGCTACAAACGTCGCTTGGATTAGAGAGCACCTAATGAAGGAGATGAGCTTGGGCAAGTCCTGCATCAACCTACTTGAAGGGGCGTGGCAGTGAGTCTAACTTCAAGACTCAATAATAAACAAAAGTGCTCTTTTGGGAGACAACCCGAATTATCCTTTTCCGTTTTATTTTTCTTTTTCTTTATTTTGTTGGTTTGGTATGTTTTGTACTAATAATTTGCAGGTACTAAAGGAGGCATTGTGATGGGGAACTAATTTTTGGACTTATGCACCTAGAAAAATGCTCCAGACCTTTGCTATGACGTAGCTCCTTCACTGGCTACGCCGTAGCAACTATCAGGTGTCACTCGGATTAAAATCAGCAACTACGGCGTAGCACACCATTTCAGCTACGCCGTAGCTACATTCAGAAACCTTAAAAATGCTTTTTATTTTTTTACAAAACATTATTTAAACTTGTATTATGAGTGTGCCGGTAGTTTGTAAACTTTAGAACTTGGCTTTTACATCATTTTGAAACCATTTACGAGTAGTGTATTGGGATTTCTTGATACATTTGGAAGAAACTTTTTAAGAAGGCAATATTTTAGGATTATCACCCAAATAACCTTTATGTGTGTGTTTATCGATTTGTCACATTGACTATTCGACCCCCGTGTTAAACCATTTGTTGCACTCACCTTTTAGTGCAAGATACCCCTAGATACACCCTTTTGAGCCTATCCTTTCATTTCTTACCCATTATATTGTTTTGATACACCTATACACCTTAACCTACCATGTAGTCTTAGTTTATGGTTGGGAAGTTGCCACTTGTTCTAGTTTGAGGTCCAGGTCAAGAGATTCAAGAATCACACCTACGTTGAAGATAAATCATTGAAGATCATGAGAAAACCCACTATTGTAAATGTATTATTTATCCCAAGTGGGGGGATATGTCTATTGTTTTGATATAAAAAAATGTAAATTTCCGTATGTAGATATGTTATCATTGGTGCAACCTTGTATAGCACCGTAATAAGAGCTTCGAAGGAATTAGTATCGAAGAGGCCACTTCAGTCATATTTGAAGAATGAAGTTGTTGGTTCTTAATCACCAACATGAAGACCAAGTGAGGTGCCCATCATGACGTCCTCTAATGGCACACACTTGTTACATGATCCAATTCTTGCGTTTTGAAACTTGGACTTTGGATGAACGGCAAGTGGTAGTAACTCGGTTATAGGCTAAGACTATTTGTTTTCTCTTTCATTTTACACCATTATTGTGCATCCCATGTCTTATCCTGCCCTTTAGTTGTGAATCATGCTTAGGTGAGAGATTTGAGCAGTCATTGGTGTCTTGCCCGGCGTTCCGGTCATGTACCATTGCCTTTGTCACCTTTGTCGTAGTATGTTAGTAACAACGCTACACCCAAAAAGCCTTATATGTGTTCACCCAATATTGCCTTTAAGAATTGTTTCGACCTTAGCTCTAGTGGTAGAGATTTGTGTAACTGCCAAGCATATGATAGAATACATTCTATGACTGTGCGTTGAGTGATCACCCCGAAATTAACACTTAGATTAGGAGAGAGATGTGAGTGTTTTCTTCCAATTTTGTGAGGTGTTCGGCTTTGATATATTCTAGCATAGGAAGTTTTTAAATTCATATTCTCCTAATTCATGGGGGATATCTTTTTGAGAATTATTCTAATAAGGTCTACTTGAGGGCAAGTAGAGTTCAAGTGGGGGGATATTTGATGACGTCAAATTTACCCATGATTTAAGTGTTAATTTCCCCCTAAAATGCTCATCTTTTCTATTTGTATGAAGAATATATACTCTTATTTCTTCCAATTTTGGTTTCAGGGTAAAGATGAGCAAAAGAACAAACATACGTGGAAATGGATGGACTTTGAAGCAAATATGTGGAAATTATGGATTCTGCACGCACTACGGCGTAGAAGTTCATCTACCTACGCTGTAGCAAGACTTTATGAAGATTACGGCGTAAAGAGACATCAACTTACGCCGTAAGAAAGAATTTATGAAGGTTACGGCGTAGCCAGTCATATGGCTACGGGGTAATGATCCACTAAAGGGCTCTACGGAGTAATCAACTCTCCTGCTATGACGTAAGCCCCTATTTGAGGTCGAGAGGAACTAACAAGGCCAACGCAGAAGTTATGGCGTAGCAACCCTAGTAGCTACGCCGTAGGAAGACTCTTATCAAGATATTACGCCCGTAGCACTTGATCAAGCTACGGCGTAACAGATATTTACAAAGGTTACGACGTAACAATCTTATTAGCTATGCCGTAACAAAGTCGGGCCTATAAATACCAGCCCTAAATCCGAATTTATTTATTTACTTTTCAACACACAGAAGTTGGGAGAAACTCAGAGAGTAGGAGGAACGAAGTTCTAGCCTCATAGAAGTCATTTCCAAAGGAGGATTTACGCACCAATCATAAGTTTATCCATTCCTTTGTTTTGTATTCGATTCATGTTTACTTTTGTATTAATTCAAACTTGTTTTACTGCAACTATGAATATGAGTGGCTAAACACCTCATGGTGTTAGCCTAGTTATGAAATTGTTATTGTTTTGATTTAGTTTTCTACGCATCTAATATCAATTGTTTGTATACTTTCATGGCGAGGCTTGGGACACTCTATTTCCCGTAGTGATTAGCATTGGGTTTTTCCTAGAGACTTGTTGAATTAACCCTAGGAAGCAAGTCGCTAGGGATGTGACTTGGTGATAGCAATATCACCATACACATGCGAATTAACCCTAGGACCACCTACCGATGCTAGACACTTGACGGAGTTAGAGGGGTGTAAGATCTGACCATGCCGCATTCGTTAGACTTGTCCATGTTAGTAGAGGCACTTAATGACTCTTGCATTTTTGTACCGATGAACCCAAGGCTTTACAAGAGTTTTGGATAGGACAAGGTGTAAGATAGACATAGGTGATTTAACCCTCTGATACGAAATGAATTAAATCCCCAGACGATATGATAGGATGCACCATTATGAAAACTAGTCAAAATGATAACAACAGTAATAATTAGGTTAACACTACTTCTCTCTTATTGATTTTCTTCATTTTATTTACTTGTCTTGTTATTTACTTTTATTAGTTTAATCTTTCAATCATAAAACCCCCTTTTAAACGTGACACGAACTTAGATAATTTCCACACACTTAGCTCTTGGGACGACCTCGGCTTTACCAACTAGCTATACCACACACGATCGGATACACTGTCCGTTAGTGCATAAAGGTAGACCTTAGGTAAACGAGACTAATATAAATATTAAAACCTGGTCAGTAAAACCTGCATCAAGTTTTTGGCATCGCTGCCGGGGAGCAATTAGGATTTTATTTAAGTTTTTAATATTTGTTTTATTTTCTTTTCAGTACTCACGATTGTTTTCAAGTTTCAGGTACTATGGCAGAAATTGACATTGACAACCTTACACTTGAAGAGTATTTGGCTCTCACACGAGAAGAGCAAGGGCCTGGTTTGGTTAGGCCGGCTATTGGGGATGATGTGCAGTTCGAAATTAAAAATCAATTCATCAGGGAACTGCGGAAAGACCCATTTTCAGGAAGCAAGACAGAAGATGCTCATGAACACATTGACAATGTCCTCTACATTGTCAGTTTGTTCAACATTCCGGGAGTATCTCATGAAGCGATAATGCTCAGAGTATTCCCGATGACATTGACTGGAGCAGCTAAAAGATGGATCGATAGGTTACCAGCGGGGACGGCGAACACTTGAGCTCTTTTGAAAAAGCACTTCATCCAAAGGTATTGCTCTCCTTCAAGGACGGCAAAACAACTTGAAGACATTCACAACTTCAAGCAAGATGGAGATGAAACATTGTACCAAGCTTGGATAGGTACAATGATCTTTTTTACAAGTGCCCTACTCATGATCTCAACAAGCAACAAATGGTCAACATTTTTTACAAAGGGATCAACATCTCAACCCACCAAATGCTAGACTCTCAGGGACCAATCCCTAGTATGACTCCTGCTCAAGCTTTGAAAGCTATTGAAGACATGGCGGACCACTCTCAAAAGTGGCATGAAGGAGGNAAGTGCCCTACTCATGATCTCAACAAGCAACAAATGGTCAACATTTTTTACAAAGGGATCAACATCTCAACCCACCAAATGCTAGACTCTCAGGGACCAATCCCTAGTATGACTCCTGCTCAAGCTTTGAAAGCTATTGAAGACATGGCGGACCACTCTCAAAAGTGGCATGAAGGAGGAAGTAGTAGGAGCATTATTGGGAACTCGGATGGAATTACCATAATCACCAACAAACTCGAAATCTTGGGACGTGACATGAAAAAGTTGAAAGAAAATGTCCATGCTATTCAAGTTGGTTGCAAGGTTTGTGAAGGTCCCCATTTGTCTAAGGATTGCCCCTTGAACGAGGGCAACGGGAAAACTGAAGAGGTAAAGTATGGGGAAGGTAGACCTTTCCAATGTAATAGTTATCGTACAGGGCCGTATGGATACAATCGGCAACCTTATGAGGAAAGAAGATCAAGCCTCGAGGATACTATCAATAAGTACCTTGAAGAATCAAGAAAGAAACAGGAAGGTAAAAAATTCCAAGAGGCAACTAGTAAGAGCCTCATGAGCCATAATGAAGTAATCAAAAGCCTTGGAGCAAAGATAGAACTCTTGACAAATAATGCCAAGAAACAAAATGAACAAGCCAAGGTTTGCATGATTGAAGCATCCCGCGATATGATTTCATGTCCTAAGGAGGAAGCATTATTTATTGAAGAAAAGGCCTCCCATAACGAAGAACTAAAAGTTGTGATGATTCCTCCGACCAATAAACAAGGTAACAGTCAACCAAAATATCCTATCACACTTGAATAGAAATACCATTGGTGTGTTCCTATTCCGGTATTGATGACGTGGGATTGCGACCACGCAACAGGTTTTACCTCTCAAGGGATCTTGAGAAGCTTGCAATCCCACCAGGCAGTGTACCTGGTCGGTGTACGTAGTATAGTGTAGTGGTAAGTACGGGGGATTGATCGTTCTCTCACAGGGAATAGTGTTCGTTAGGTTAGAAAAACTACTCTAAAAGGTCTAAGGGTGAAGGAAGATTATTTTTGTATTTTTATATTTTTATGAAAGCAAGTAAAATCTCGGGTTTTGGAGGAGTGGGCGGAATTAGTTGCTAGTCAACTAACCCAAAAACTACAATTGCAATTAAAAATAAAATAACTAAACTATTGTGGTTGTGAAAACTTATATGGAGACAAATGTGTTTACTTAGATTTCCTTACTCCCTAACTATCTTTTATCGGTTAATTGGTGTATGTATTACTTGCGTGGATGACGGGTGTATTCCTTAACAATTCATGGGGTGGCGTACATATCTCCCCAATTCTATAAGCTCTTATCTCCTCCTGCAACGATGCGTAAATCACCCAATCATAGGGATTGTAAATAGTGGCTCATGCGTTAAATACTACCTTAATAACCTAGTACGCATTAGTTACATGTTTCTTAAGACGTTCAAGCAGGTTACCATATAGGAGTTTAGCCAGTTTTCTTAAGCCTAACATTGATGAAACATTCATCCAAGACAAGTAATAACACACCAATCAACCAATAATTAATAGTTAGGTTTCATTAGATCTAAGCAAACACAAGAAAAATCTAGCCTAGCATGTTAATTGAAAGACAAGCATAAGATGTAATTAACCAACACATAGACATATTGATTAATTTAAGTGGGGACTTATCTTTAATTGAACATGAAGGATTCAAGGGTGAAAAACCCTTGAAAATATAGCCAAATTCGTCTTTAGGGTTTTTCCCAAACTTGCACCAAAAGTTCCACACTAATGAATGAAAAATAGAAAAGTATATATAGATTTTACACTATGACAGCGTCAGGTTATGGGTTCTGATGCCGTCAGCTCGCCGCCATTAGGGTTCTCGGATGGCCTAGATCTACTTCTGACGCCGTCACTTGTAAATTAGCTCTGGGCCGTCACTCTTTAGCATTACACCTGACGGCCTACTTTCTCTAACACCTGACGCCGTCAGGTGTAAACATCTTGTTTTCTTCATAGGGCGTCTAGTGTAATCTGATTCTACTCCTTTGTCAACGTTGGCTGACGGCGTCACCTTGTGACTCTGACGCCGTCAGGAAGGTTTTCCAGCTTCTTTTGAGACTTTGTCATTTTCTTCACTTTTATGCTCCAAAAATGTCCAAATTTGCATGTTCCCTGTAAACCCTCACGAGACTTCACTCGTCCACTTGGGACACCAAGTGGTTTAAAAGGCTTGTTGTATACGCTAAATGCAACCGTGATTCCTACGAAAGTGAGTTAGGTTTTTCTTTTCTTTTTATTTTTCTTTTTTAGGTTTTATGCTTTTGGTAGTTGTGTGATTCCAGGGAATTGAAGTTTGCTCTTTAGGCGAAGCGAATGCACGTTTTTCAACATGATCCTTCTACCATTTTCAAGAGCGAATTTCAGGGAAGTTCTCGTTCTAATTCTACTTTTCCTCTTTATTTTTAAATTATGTACAAAAGGGACTTTCTACAACTCAAGTGGGGGGACGGGAGTAGAATTATATACTTGAACTTTATCTTGCCCCATTTTTCTAGTTTATTTTGAAAAATTATGCCACTTTTAAAACTTTTGACATGTTTTTCCGAACCTAACTAGAATGGACCTTAGCCGAGCACATTAACCCTTATTACCATGGTAAGGTTTAGCCTATTTCAGTTTCCCCTGTTTTACCCCAAATCCACCAAAATTATGAGTGTGCCGGTAGTTTGTAAACTTTAGAACTTGGCTTTTACATCATTTTGAAACCATTTACGAGTAGTGTATTAGGATTTCTTGATACATTTGGAAGAAACATTTTAAGAAGGCAATATTTTAGGATTATCACCTAAATAACCTTTATGTGTGTGTTTATCGATTTGTCACATTGATTATTCGACCCCCGTGTTAAACCCTTTGTTGCACTCACCTTTAGTGCAAGATACCCCTAGATACACCCTTTTGAGCATATCCTTTCATTTCTTACCCATTATATTGTTTCGATACACCTATACACCTTAGCCTACCGTGTAGTCTTAGTTTATGGTTGGGAAGTTGCCACTTGTTCTAGTTTGAGGTCCAAGTCAAGAGATTCAAGAATCACACCTACGTTGAAGACAAATCATTGAAGATCATGAGAAAACCCACTATTGTAAATGTATTATTTATCCCAAGTGGGGGGATATGTCTATTGTTTTGATATAAAAAAATGTAAATTTCCGTATGTAGGCATGTTATCATTGGTACAACCTTGTATAGCACCGTAATAAGAGCTTTGAAGGAATTAGTATCGAAGAGGCCACTTCGGTCATATTTGAAGAATGGAGTTGTTGGTTCTTAATCACCAACATGAAGACCAAGTGAGGTGCCCATCATGACGTCCTCTAATGGCACACACTTGTTACATGATCCAATTCTTGCGTTTTGAAACTTGGACTTTGGATGAACGGCAAGTGGTAGCAACTGGGTTATAGGCTAAGACTATTTGCTTTCTTTTTCATTTTACACCATTATTGTGCATCCCATGTCTTATCCTGCCCTTTAGTTGTGAATCATGCTTAGGTGAGGGATTTGAGCAATCATTGGTGTCTTGCCCGGCATTCCGGTCATGTACCATTGCCTTTGTCGCCTTTCTCATATGTTAGTAACAACGCTACACCCAAAAAGCCTTATATGTGTTCACCCAATATTGCCTTTAAGAATTGTGTCGACCTTAGCTCTAGTGGTAGAGATTTGTGTAACTGCCAAGCCTATGATAGAATACATTCTATGACTGTG
>LBNU01033901.1:208689-221008 GCA_014162995.1 Artemisia annua
TTTCTTTTTCATTTTACACCATTATTGTGCATCCCATGTCTTATCCTGCCCTTTAGTTGTGAATCATGCTTAGGTGAGGGATTTGAGCAATCATTGGTGTCTTGCCCGGCATTCCGGTCATGTACCATTGCCTTTGTCGCCTTTCTCATATGTTAGTAACAACGCTACACCCAAAAAGCCTTATATGTGTTCACCCAATATTGCCTTTAAGAATTGTGTCGACCTTAGCTCTAGTGGTAGAGATTTGTGTAACTGCCAAGCCTATGATAGAATACATTCTATGACTGTGCGTTAAGTGATCACCCCGAAATTAACACTTAGATTAGGAGAGAGATGTGAGTGTTTTCTTCTAATTTTGTGAGGTGTTCGGCTTTGATATATTCTAGCATAGGAAGTTTTTAAATTCATATTCTCCTAATTCATGGGGGATATCTTTTTGAGAATTATTCTAATAAGGTATACTTGAGGGCAAGTAGAGTTCAAGTGGGGGGATATTTGATGACGTCAAATTTACCCATGATTTAAGTGTTAATTTCCCCCTAAAATGCTCATCTTTTCTATTTGTATGAAGAATATATACTCTTATTTCTTCCTATTTTGGTTTCAGGGTAAAGATGAGCAATAGAACGAACATACGTGGAAATGGAAGGACTTTGAAGCAAATATGTGGAAATTATGGATTCTGCACGCACTACGGCATTGAGGTTCATCCACCTACGCCGTAGCAAGACTATATGAAGATTACGGCGTAAAGAGACATCAACTTACGCCGTAAGAAAGAATTTATGAAGGTTACGGCGTAGCCAGTCATATGGCTACGGTGTAATGATCCACTAAAGGGCTCTACGGAGTAATCAACTCTCCTACTACGACGTAAGCCCCAATTTGAGGTTGAGAGGAACTAACAAGGCCAACGCAGAAGTTACGGCGTAGCAACCCTAGTAGCTACGCCGTAGGAAGACTCTTATCAAGATATTACGCCCGTAGCACTTGATCAAGCTACGGCGTAACACATATTTACAAAGGCTACGACGTAACAATCTTATCAGCTACGCTGTAACAAAGTCGGGCCTATAAATACCAGCCCTAAATCCGAGTTTATTCATTCACTTTTCAACATACAGAAGTTGGGAGAAACTCAGAGAGTAGGAGGAACGAAGTTCTAGCCTCATAGAAGTCATTTCCAAGGGAGGATTCACACACCAATCATAAGTTTATCCATTCCTTTGTTTTGTATTTGATTCATGTTTACTTTTGTATTAATTGAAACTTGTTTTACTGCAACTATGAATATGAGTGGCTAAACACCTCTTGGTGTTAGCCTAGTTATGAAATTGTTATTGTTTTGATTTAGTTTTCTACGCATCTATTATCTATTGTTTGTATACTTTCATGGCAAGGCTTGGGACACTCTATTTCCCGTAGTGATTAGCATTGGTTGTTTCCTAGAGACTTGTGGAATTAACCCTAGGAAGCAAGTCGCTAGGGATGTGACTTGGTGATAGCAATATCACCATACACGTGCGAATTAACCCTAGGACCATTTACCGATGCTAGACACTTAACGGATTTAGAGGGGTGTAAGATCTGACCATGTCGCATTCGTTAGACTTGTCCATGTTAGTAGAGGCACTTAATGACTCTTTCATTTTCGTACCGATGAACCCAAGGCTTTACAAGAGTTTTGGATAGGACAAGGTGTAAGATAGACATAGGTGATTTAACCCTCTGATCCGAAATGAATTAAATCCCCAGACGATATGATAGGATGCACCATTAAGAAAACTAGTCAAAATGATAACAAGAGTAGTAATTAGGTTAACACTACTTCTCTCTTATTGATTTTCTTCATTTTATTTACTTGTCTTGTTATTTACTTTTATTAGTTTAATCTTTCAATCATAAAACCCCCATTTAAATGTGACACGAACTTAGATAATTTCCACACACTTAGCTCTTGGGATGACCTCGGCTTTACCAACTAGCTAAACCACACACGATCGGATACACTGTCCGTTAGTGCATAAAGGTAGACCTTAGGTAAACGAGACTAATATAAATATTAAAACCTGGTCAGTAAAACCTGCATCAAGTTTTTGGCATCGCTGCCGGGGAGCAATTAGGATTTTATTTAAGTTTTTAATATTTGTTTTATTTTCTTTTCAGTACTCACGATTGTTTTCAAGTTTCAGGTACTATGGCAGAAATTGACATTGACAACCTTACACTTGAAGAGTATTTGGCTCTCACACGAGAAGAGCAAGGGCCTGGTTTGGTTAGGCCGGCTATTGGGGATGATGTGCAGTTCGAAATTAAAAATCAATTCATCAGGGAACTGCGGAAAGACCCATTTTCAGGAAGCAAGACAGAAGATGCTCATGAACACATTGACAATGTCCTCTACATTGTCAGTTTGTTCAACATTCCGGGAGTATCTCATGAAGCGATAATGCTCAGAGTATTCCCGATGACATTGACTGGAGCAGCTATAAGATGGATCGATAGGTTACCAGCGGGGACAGTGAACACTTGAGCTCTTTTGAAAAAGCACTTCATCCAAAGGTATTGCCCTCCTTCAAGGACGGCAAAACAACTTGAAGACATTCACAACTTCAAGCAAGATGGAGATGAAACATTGTACCAAGCTGGGGATAGGTACAATGATCTTTTGTACAAGTGCCCTAATCATGATCTCAACAAGCAACAAATGGTCAACATTTTTTTACAAAGGGATCAACATCTCAACCCGCCAAATGCTAGACTCTTAGGGACCAATCCCTAGTATGACTCCTGCTCAAGCTTTGAAAGCTATTGAAGACATGGCGGACCACACTCAAAAGTGGCATGAAGGAGGAAGTAGTAGGAGCATTGTTGGGAACTCGGATGGAATTACCTTAATCACCAACAAACTCGAAAGCTTAGGATGTGACATGAAAAAGTTGAAAGAAAATGTCCATGCTATTCAAGTTGGTTGCAAGGTTTGTGAAGGTCCCCATTTGTCTAAAGATTGCCCCTTGAACGAGGGCAACGGGAAAACTGAAGAGGTAAAGTATGGGGAAGGAAGACCTTTCCAATGTAACAGTTATCGTACAGGGCCGTATGGATACAATTGGCAACCTTATGGGGAAAGAAGATCAAGCCTCGAGGATACTATCAATAAGTACCTTGAAGAATCAAGAAAAAAATATGAAGAACAAGATCAATGGCTAAAAAATTTCCAAGAGGCAACTAGTAAGAGCCTCATGAGCCATGATGAAGTAATCAAAAGCCTTGGAGCAAAGATAGAACTCTTGACAAGTAATGCCAAGAAACAAAATGAACAAGTCAAGGTTTGCATGATTGAGGCATCCCGCGATATGATTTCATGTCCTAAGGAGGAAGCATTATTTATTAAAGAAAAGGCCTCCCATAACGAAGAACTAAAAGTTGTGATGATTCCTCCGACCAATAAACAAGGTAACAGTCAACCAAAATATCCTATCACACTTGAATAGAAATATCATTGGTGTGTTGCCATTCCGGTATACAATCAGAACTCCTATGATCTTTGGTCATCCTGCAACCCCAACATGGAATTATGCGACGGGGGAGGTGATGAAGAAAGATTGCGAGGGAACATACAGCTATGGAGTTCACCTCTTGATCAATTTAGAAAAAAATTGAAATGGAGAGGAATGATATCTTTTGACGAATGGGTATTAATCGTCCATGGAAAAGTTGATAGGGACAGGAAGATGGAGATTTGGGAGGAAGTCAACCAAGTTCGGATTGATGACTATTTCTCAAATAATGAAGTAAAAGATGAGGATGCCATTGATACTAATGAAGAGAGTTGTAAAAGGCATTGGTGTGAAAAAGTTAGGATACACCATGATGACGGCATATCATTTTTGGCATCATGTAATCCATATTAGGACGAATGCGATGGCGGAAGTACAAAGGAATGTATTGGGGATGCATCTCACTATTGGACATCAACAAATGATAGTAAGAGGTGCGAGCTACCGTGGGGTAAGGGGGTCACTTTTATTGACTGGGTGAAGATTAAATATGGTAAAACTGACCCCTTAACAAAGGAACGTATTTGGAAGGAGCATTCGAAAAGTATGGATGAAGAAGAGAACGAGGAGCCTGACACGGATGATAGTGAAGACTATGAGATGAGGACGAATGAAGATAGAGATATACAAAACCTCGAATTAATTGAACAAAGGCTCGATGAGGATTGGTATAATGACACGGAATCCGATGATGATGACCTAGAGGGAATAGTTGACTACCTTGAAATACAAGGGTATGACGGGTTTACTAATGCTGACAACGAAGCTTATGAGCAACGGAGATGCAAATTGCTCGGTATACCCTATAAGAAACCTCCACCTATTATTACTGAAAAATTTAAGCTGGTGAGATATTCAATTGGACCGGACGAAAAGTTCACCAAGAATCAAAGTCAAGGTAAGGAAGAACTGCTACGCACCACTAGAAACGTCGCTTGGATTAGAGAGCACCTAATGAAGGAGATGGATGAGCTTGGGCAAGTCCTGCATCAACCTACTTGAAGGGGCGTGGCAGTGAGTCTAACTTAAAGACTCGATAATAAACAAAAGTACTCTTTCGGGAGATAACCCGAATTATCCTTTTCCGTTTTATTTTTCTTTTTCTTTATTTTGTTGGTTTGGTATGTTTTGTACTAATAATTTGCAGGTACTAAAGGAGGCATTGTGATGGGGAACTAATTTTTGGACTTTTGCACCTAGAAAAATGCTCCAGACCTATGCTACGGCGTAGCTCCTTCACTGGCTACGCCGTAGCAACCATCAGGTGTCACTCGGATTAAAATCAGCAACTACGGCGTAGCACTCCATTTCAGCTACGCCATAGCTACCTTCGGAAACTTTAAAAATGCTTTTTGTTTTTTACAAAACATTATTTAAACTTGTATTAGTTTTTTAAATGAACTTTGTGGGTGTGTTCCCTGTAAACCCTCACGAGACTTCACTCGTCCACTTGGGACACCAAGTGGTTTAAAGGCTTGTTGCATACGCTAAATGCAACCGTGATTCCTACGAAAGTGAGTTAGGTTTTTCTTTTCTTTTTATTTTTCTTTTTTAGGTTTTATGCTTTTGGTAGTTGTGTGATTCCAGGGAATTGAAGTTTGCTCTTTAGGCGAAGCGAAGGCACGTTTTTCAACATGATCCTTCTACCATTTTCAAGAGCGAATTTCAGGGAAGTTCTCGTTCTAATTCTACTTTTCCTCTTTATTTTTAAATTATGTACAAAAGGGACTTTGTACAACTCAAGTGGGGGGACGGGAGTAGAATTATATACTTGAACTTTATCGTGCCCCATTTTTCTAGTTTATTTTGAAAAATTATGCCACTTTTAAAACTGTTGACATGTTTTTCCGAACCTAACTAGATTGGACCTTAGCTGAGCACATTAACCCTTAATACCATGGTGAGGTTTAGCCTATTTCAGTTTCCCCTGTTTTACCCCAAATCTAACAAAATTATGAATGTGCCGGTAGTTTGTAAACTTTAGAACTTGGCTTTTACATCATTTTGAAACCATTTACGAGTAGTGTATTGGGATTTCTTGATACATTTGGAAGAAACTTTTAAGAAGGCAATATTTTAGAATTATCACCCAAATAACCTTTATGTGTGTGTTTATCGATTTGTCACATTGACTATTCGACCCCCGTGTTAAACCCTTTGTTGCACTCACCTTTAGTGCAAGATACCCCTAGATACACCCTTTTGAGCCTATCCTTTCATTTCTTACCCATTATATTGTTTCGATACACCTATACACCTTAGCCTACCGTGTAGTCTTAGTTTATGGTTGGGAAGTTGCCACTTGTTCTAGTTTGAGGTCCAAGTCAAGAGATTCAAGAATCACACCTACGTTGAAGACAAATCATTGAAGATCATGAGAAAACCCACTATTGTAAATGTATTATTTATCCCAAGTGGGGGGATATGTCTATTGTTTTGATATAAAAAAATGTGAATTTCCGTATGTAGATATGTTATCATTGGTGCAACCTTGTATAGCACCGTAATAAGAGCTTCGAAGGAATTAGTATCGAAGAGGCCACTTCGGTCATATTTGAAGAATGAAGTTGTTGGTTCTTAATCACCAACATGAAGACCAAGTGAGGTGCCCATCATGACGTCCTCTAATGACACACACTTGTTACATGATCCAATTCTTGCGTTTTGAAACTTGGACTTTGGATGAACGGCAAGTGGTAGCAACTCGGTTATAGGCTAAGACTATTTGCTTTCTTTTTCATTTTACACCATTATTGTGCATCCCATGTCTTATCCTACCCTTTAGTTGTGAATCATGCTTAGGTGAGGGGTTTGAGCAGTCATTGGTGTCTTGCCCGGCGTTTCGGTCATGTGCCATTGCCTTTGTCACCTTTGTCGTAGTATGTTAGTAACAATGCTACACCCAAAAAGCCTTATATGTGTTCACCCAATATTGCCTTTAAGAATTGTTTCGACCTTAGCTCTAGTGGTAGAGATTTGTGTAACTGCCAAGCCTATGATAGAATACATTCTATGACTGTGCGTACTTAAATCTATAGCTCCTTTGTTATCGCACATAATAGGGATGTTATCTAACCTAATGCCATAGTATACGAGAGCTTGTTTCATCCATAGTGCTTGTTGACATGCCTTTCCGGCGCTTACGTATTCGACTTCGGTGGTAGAAATAGCAAGAGCGATTTGCTTCTTCAAAAACCAAGACGTTAAACAACATTCCATAAACGTGCAAATACCGCTAGTGCTCTTTCTATCTACGTAGTCTCCCGCATGATCTGAATCCGCATAGACAATGGTTTCTATGCCGGATCCCTTAAGATACCATAATCCTAAGTGAGAGGTTTTGGGATCCTCTTGAAAGCGAGCTCAAAGGCAAACACTAAACATGATATCGGGTCTACTTGCCGTTAAGTATAGTAAACTACCTATCATTCCTCTATACTTAACATTATCTACGGACTCACCGTCTTCATCTCTTGTGAGTTTGACTTCCGTAGACATGGGTGTCTTAAGTGGTTTAGAGTCTTCTAGGCCAAATTTCTTAAGCATTTCCTTAATGTACTTAGATTGGTTAAAAAATATTCCATCTTCTAATAGTTTTATTTGTAATCCTAAGAAGAAGTTTAGTTCTCCCATCATACTCATCTCAAACTCATCATGCATAATTTTGGAAAATTCATCACACATTTCTTGATAAGTTGAGCCAAATATAATATCATCGACATATATTTGAACAATGATAATATTTGGGTCACTTCTTTTAGTGAAGAGAGTGTTGTCTACCATTCCCATGGAATAATTATGTTTAACCAAGAATGCTTTTAGTCTATCATACCAAGCCTTTGGAGCTTGCTTAAGACCATATAAAGCTTTCTTTAGTTTATAAACATAATCAGGATTTGCGAAGTCAATGAATCCTGGAGGTTGTGCCACATATACCTCCTCATTGATAAAACCATTAAGGAATGCACTCTTCACATCCATTTGGTATAACATAAAATCTAGGGCGCAGGCATAAGCTAAAAGGATTTTAATGGATTCTAATCTAGTTACGGGGGCATAGGTTTCGTCATAATCAATTCCTTCTTGTTGATTATAACCTTGAGCGACTAATGATGAGTGCTCAAACACTCATCATTTTTTATCAAATATGAGCTGCAAAACATTTAAAAACACTCAAAAATGCATTAAAATGCTAAAAATATCCCAGGGTTTGTGTTTTATATGTTTTAGATGCAAAATGAGTGAAAACAGATGAAAAATGAACAAAGTTTGCATAATTGGCAGTTTCAGTCCCCCAAGTTTCAAAACTTGTCAAAATTAGTCCCTAGGCATTTATTTTGAAAGTTAAGTCAACCCAAGTCTTTTGAAAGTCAAATATTATCAAAAATGATCTTTGGGTATAAAGTTTCAAAAGTTTACATGTTTGGTCCCTCAAGTTTCAAAGTTGGCAAATTTGGTCCCTGGGAATTTTAAAAATGGAAAATTGCAATAATTGCCCTTGGTTTATGAAGCTTGGAAAAAATTGGTCCTTTTGATAACTTTGGAAAGTTGTCACTTCAGCCCCCTCAATTTCGGATAATTACATAATTGGTCCTTGTGCTATAATATGTACAAACCAAATGGGCCTTATGTATTTATTTCACCCCAAAACACACCCCCTGGCCCAACTCTCTCCCAGCCCAAAATCCCTTATAATAAAAAAAAAACCCCACCCCATTTTTATTACTCCCTCAGTCAATAAATAAATCAAACAAACACCCTCCCCTTCCAACTTGCATACCTGCTTCTGCAACCTCCTCACCTCCACCTCAGCTCCTCCATATCTTGTTCCCTTAGCCTCCACAAGCCCCCAAAGTGCATTTATTGTCCCAAATTTCCTCCAAGTTAACCAACTGCTACTTTAACAAATTTGGCGCCAAAAGTACTTTCAAAGGCCAACATTAATTTGACTCATCCAATGGCTACAAATGAACGTGGGAAAGATTCAAAAAGTCCAAGAAACCCTAGAGGTTCCCTATAATAAGAAAGAGAAGGCTCAGAGACAAAGAGATTAGTTTTTTTAGTCATATCTAATGTCGTTTTTAGTTTAAACTTATTTCCATTTGTAATTTCTAGCTTAAAAGGATTGTAACCAACATTTTCAGTGTAACCTTAAGTTTATTCAAGCTTAATTTCAAGTTTCTTTTGGAAATTCACAAAGTGCCATTTTTAGTTAAAATTTCGTTTTAATTTAAATGTTGTTAAAATTAGTTGTTAAGTGTTCATTTATGCTCACCTAGGGTCACCAGTAAGCTTTTAAAAGCTTTCAAATCATTTAAAGCAGTTTAAGATCAGAAACTAAAAAATACATAAAAATACAAAAAAAAATAGTGTAAAAATCAAAAATCAGTTGAGAAAATGAAAGAAGCTTGGAGCAGGATATAATCTGGATGTACTTCGGTTAGTAGCTTCGTGGGAAGCTTAAGGATTGGTTTATGGTCCATGGTTTTCAGTTTCTGAGCTTGGAAGCATATTGTAAGAAATTTCTCTATTTTGGTATAAGTAATGTACAATAGCTTTCATCTGCTTATCTTTGTTCTTTGGTGCTTATTTGGGATATATTAGTCATATTATTGCTTTAAATCAAATGTTTGTTCACTAGCTTTGCTTATTACTCATTTATGCATTTAACTGTTTTTTAGCATAATATGTATTCATGGATATTTATGGTTTAGATTGAGATTTCTGTGTTTCACTTGTCTTACAACATCAAACTTAACCTCTGGAATCAAGTTTAAGGATTAAATTAGTCAAAAGCTTCTAAAATCTTTAAATCAATGTCATAAAGGGGTGTTTGGATCAGTGGATTTCTTCCCTGTGCAGTGTGCTTTTGTGAATGTTATTTGTTGGAACATGCTTCATTAGGTCCTATTACAGTAGTTTAGCCTTAAAATTCAGTGGTCATGTGTTAGAAGTCAAAATCTTGGTTTAATCCAAATATTGTGGTTACTGTTGGATTTTTAGGTGCTTTATCTCATTATAACAGTACATTAGTTGTTAAAATAGGTTAAGATCATATCATTATAACATCATAATTAGCCATTAGGATTCAGTAGAACTTCATATATGTTCTTTTAAAAAAAGTCAAAGTTTCTTGTTTGTCAGTTTTTTCCAATTTTAGAGTGAACTTTCATGAGCTCAGTTTTCAATATTAGCCTTTAAGCTTTTGGGATCTTCAAATTCAGCAGCTCAGCTTGTTAATCTGTATTTTTACTTATTTTATTAAATTTTCTAAACTGCTTATTTTGGTGTTCCTTTTAGCATGTTTTCTTAAAATCTCCCCTGTCCAGGGTACCTGTTTGCATAAACTCATTTTCTAAAGTCTTTCACTTGTTCATTATTGAAGCTTAGCCTGTGTTTTTGGGATATTTGGAAATTACATAGTCTCAAGTTCATATGCCTATGCTTAATTTCCAGTTTACAGCTTATTTGCATGCTTATCTTTGGCCTCAAACTTGTCACCACTTACTCAAGTACACTGACTCATTAGTGTGTTAAGAACTTTTCATAACCACTTCTTGTGCTTATCAGTGGGACCCATCCTTAGTTTTTTAGCTTTTTGAAAAGCTTACATAGCTATCTAGTTAGATAAGTGCTCATTTTCCATTCCTGGGCTTATTTGATAAGTTAAGTTTGAGCTTGCACTTTGTCCCATTTCACTAAATACTGACTCATCAGTATGGTGAGCTATACTTCATAAGCTTCTTGTAAGCTAAACTATGGAGCTTATTCTGTGTAGTTGGACTTATTGAGAAGCTCTTATACCTAACTCTTCTGTTCCAGGCTTTCCAGTGTCTTTTGAGCTTATTTGCAGGGCTTAATCAGGGCCTACAATAGCTTGCAGACCTGTTTGGTACTAAGTGTTTTGGGATTTGCTTATTCTTACTTTAAGCTTATTCAGTAGGTTTTTCTTTGTATTATAGCTTGTATTCAGTATATATCACTTGTTTGAACCCTAATTTGCCTCTAGTTCTAGCTTGGTGGCTTATTTTAAGCTTATTCAAGGCTTGAATCTCATTGTGAGCCAAAACGCTTAAACTGTTAAGCTTTTAAGCTCCCAAAGTGCTTATTGTTTAGTTTCAACAAGTTTGTTTTTGTTAAAGTTGTTTATAATCAGTGTTAAAATAGTTTTATAAAAGAAAAATCCAGAAAATCGTCATTTTAAATTAAGTGATAGCTTCTATTTAATATATATATATATATATATATATATATATATATATATATATATATATATATATATATATATATATATATATATATATATATATATATATATATATATATATATATATATATATATATATATATATATATATATATATATATATATATATATATATATATATATATATATATATATATATATATATATATATATATATATATATATATATATATATATATATATATATATATATTTAGCTTTTTAGCTTATTTTCCAACTTTTTCATTAAGCACTTGATATTTTTATATTTTTCTTAAGTCCCTGTCATCATATAGTATTTTTATAAAAAGTTGTAGATTTATCTTAGTTTATTTAGTATTTATAATAAATCAAATTAGTTTAAATAAATATTAAATAGTAATTAATTAATAATAATTAGATAAAAAGTGTAATAAATATATTTTCAGTTTTAAAATTAGTTTTATAATATTTTAGATTTTTCTAAGTCATAATTTCATTTATCTAGGTTAATTTCATATTTATTTGTAATTTAAGGTATTGTTAAATAGTTAAAAATAGTTTTTAATTAATAATAATTAAATAAATAGTTTAATAAATAATTTTCTTTTTTTTTAAAATTTTCTTTTATTATTAGGATTGTGAAAATATAATTTTCATCACCATAGGATTAATATTGATCTCTTTTCACTTTTTATTTTGTACGTAGACGTTTATTTAAACGTAAACGTACGTTTTTAGGTTTTAAAACGTTTCTAGGGTATTTGGTTTCACGTGTGTGTTGATATTGTTCGTTTGAATCATTTACCTTTCATTGCCTTAGTTTAATCACTATTATCCCATTCCCAGTCAAAATCACCCGATCACAGATCCGTTTCTATGCCTTTACACACCTCGTTGGGAGTTTACGACCCAGGAAAACACTATATTCCTTGGTGAATTGGCCTAAGCTGTTTGACTTTATTTGACTAATATCCTTTGTCAATATTGTCTGACTGTTCAGAGCCAATCAAATTTTGGCGCCGCTGCCGGGGAGGTGTGCTGCGTATCAGAACGTTTTTGAAGATTAGTGATCTTTGAAATCCACTCATTGTGTATTTACCATATCCTTGTTCATATTTTCTTATTTTCATATAAAAGCAAAAACAATCATGAAGTTAATTCGTTTGACGGATCGATTGACAAAAATATCGTATTTTCAAATTCCAAAAAACATGTAAAATCCAAAAAGATTCTTCCCTTCCTCTTTCATAATTCTTGCAACTCTAAGGACTCTTAGAGTTGTTTTCTAGTGCATTCGCAATCGTTCTTCTAGGTCTACGAGCCCATTACGTGAGCTTGTTAAGATTCCTCTAAGACGTCGTAGACGTTCTGCGCCCGCAGTCGAATCCGAGATTCGTACTGTTTCCACCACTTCTGTCGTCATGGCAGATCTTCCGATGAATGAACTTCTCCAAGCACCCATCGAGGGTTATGGAGATGCCATTGTTGTTCCAGCCATCGTGGCTGATAGTTTTGAGCTCAAAACCGGGTT
>LBNU01033902.1:0-10041 GCA_014162995.1 Artemisia annua
CATCTCACTTTCTCTCTCTAAGATTTGGTGAATATGGTCATGATTTAGGTTGTATACATGGTCCTACAACTACATTCATCCCCCCCCCCTCTTCTCTCTCTCTCCCCAAAACCAACTGACCTTCGCGCGCCATTGTGAAGTACTCCTACAAAATAACCTAGAGCGCTAAGATATACTGTAAATGCAACATAATCAGGGAAATATCATTTATTAACGTTTCTTAACATGAATTTTTAATGTCAATTTCAATTTCTGCTCAATGCAAACAACACTGATGTGGCCATCAAATTCATGTATTAAAATGTAAACAAGATAGTTTAAGAGGGATAGTTACTTACCTTGATCAACAATCAATTAAATTCATGTCGAATAAGGGATTTGATGAATGATTTGGAGACCTAATTTGGGATATGAGAAATGCGTTGAAACTTATCATTTGCTACATCAGGTAATTGCGTTACGAAGCCTTCGATCACAGGAAACCTATACGTTTCTTTCTTTCTTTCAAATATTTAGGTGGCTTTTGTTTTTAAAAGAAGTAAATGTTTGTTTTTTTCTAGTTCAAAGAGGCGTTTATTTAGTTACCGTACCCGACAAGACATGGCTATAGGGCTGTAAACGAACCGGACGAACACGAATGGAGTTTTGTTCATGTTCGTTCATTTATTTTTAACCGTACAAATAAACGAATACGAACGTTTAAATGGACGAATTTTCCTGTTCATTTTCGTTTATTAGGAAAATGAGTTGTTCATGTTCGTTTATGTTCGTTCATTAAAACACTAAACGAACTGTTGGTCCCGTTTACACGGTTAAGTTAACTAAAGAGTTAATCTAAAAATGTATCATGGTTAAATGATGTAATAAAGTTCTTTGATGAATAAGATATAAGAATGAAACGTAAAAGTAAAAACAGTATTTTTCAACATTTAATTCTTATTAGAAATGAATCAAAGAATTATACCCAAGTGTTTGCGGAATAAACACTTGGGATTGAAATGACAAGTATGGTGTGTTTCTCTTTACTAAACTTAAGCTAAGCTTAAGTAAAAACTAAGGTACAACCGAGCTATCTCGGGTAAAAGTATGTTCTTTGGAGGAGAAAAGAGTTTGTGAATGTCTAAGCATTAATTACACAAACTTAACTTTTCTCCTCTTTATGATCCTATTTATACACAAGTATGAACCACTTTATTAACCAAAAAACTAAAGACCTTCTTGGATAAATCTTAATAGATTTTGTTCTCTGGCATAAGTAACCTATTTTGGGTTAAAGACAAAAGAAGCTTTCTTTAGGCATAGGCTGGATTGTAGTTATTTAAGAAAAGTTTGACTTACAAAAGTGATTAACACTTTTGTAAAGCTTTTCAAACTTTCCCGCCTATTCTTCGGTCTTCACAGTTGGTGAGGAAACATGGAGATTCAGTGAGCTATTGTCATCACTCACTGAATCCATCACCTTCTTCTTTGGCTTAGGTGCCACTCACTGAGAATCCGCCTCACTGAATGGAAAGCCTTTCTTTTTAGGCTTGTCCAAAACATCCTGAAGATGACTCGCTGAACGACTTGATTACGTTCACGGTTGTTAATCACTTAGGTTATTTTATGTTTAAATCCTAGTTTAAGGGAGTTAGGGAATTCAGTGACCCAACAGTCTCCCCCTATTTGGATATACAAATAGCCTAAGTGTTTTATGGTTCAGTGTGAGTGAGCAAAGGTCTTCTTCTCACACTGAGTTTCTAAATAATAATTAGGACACTGATGAACATAAAACTTTTTTCATTCATAGCTATTACATCCTAAAAATTACAAAAAAAAAAAAAAGGAATAGATGGTGTTGCAGAATCAGATGTTGATTTTGTATCCAAGGGCTTCAAGCTTTGCTCTTTTTGATCTCAGTTCATGCTTGTCAGGATGCCCTTCAATCTTGGCTTTTAAGTCCAGGCTGAACCTCACATTTTCAGGACTTTTAATTGGAGAAGCCATCATGAAGTACCCTAGCATTGCCTTGATTCCAGCCTTGTCAATGTCAGACCACCTTTGGAAGGAAGGATTCCCAAATTCATCAGTAAAGCAGAGACCTCTTTCAGGTTGTTTGTGGACTAGGTTGTTCACGAATGTAACTCCTTCGGGGAGGTTTCTGTTGCATTCTAGACCAGGCACTTTAATTTCAGGCTCCAACTCAACATGTTTCCTCTTCCTTCTTGAGGGCTTGGAAGAAGTGGACTGAGTTGTTGAAGCTTGAAGGAGAGAGGGAATCCCAAGTTCTTCATGCTTTTTGGCCAAGTGATCATAACGAGTCCTGAGGGATTTTCATCAGGGTCTTGACACAAGCGTTGTTTTTCTTCACAATGATAGGATCCAATTCATCAAGTTCAGAGATCCCAAAGTCAGTTAATTTGATTTGGAGACATTGGGATATGAGAAATGCGTTGAAATATATAATTTGCTACATCATGTAATTGCGTTACGAAGCCTTCACAGGAAACCTATACGTTTCTTTCTTTCTTTCATATATTTAGGTGGCATTTGTTTTTAAAAGAAGTAACTCTTTGTTTTTTTCTAGTTCAAAGAGGCGTTTATATACTTACCGTACCCGACAAGACGTGGAGAGCATCTCTTAGCAAGCTTGTAAAAACTGTTAGATGCTAGCCGGCCAGATACCACCAAACGATTAATCGGTTAGGCGGCGATTAATCGGACAATAATATTGGTATAAATATTACGATATTTGTAACACCCCCCAAAATTTAACCATGACAGCGGAAGACTTTAATTTAACAGCGGAAGACTTTTTGGGTGTTACTTCGAGGATCTTTTCACAATCACAGAAACAACACAAAATGATGTTTAAAAATTTACTTTATTTCGAAATACCAAATTATTAAGAGGTTCACAATTTCAAAAACACATTTATTTAATATAAAAACAAGGTATTTGTTCAAGTCCATATGCCCACTCCGTGCCTTCATAATTCTTCTTGTTTAGTTCCTGAGATGAACATGCTAAAAGTCAACATAAAGTTGAGTGATATTCATAGATTTGAAAGTTAAACAGTTGAACACAAGATATAGTCATTTATTGCAAACGTATGCAATCAAACAAGTTGAAAGAATTTACAAATACCCGTTATTGCATTAAGCTCATGACACACAATGATTTGACAGCCAATCATATTTATATATATGACGCAATATAACAATATGTCCTCAAGGTAGTTCTTTGCCAGTAACCTATGTCATTAAAATAATGTGCGTTTGGTAGTTTTCTCCAACGACCAAACGGGGATTGTCAGCCCCAAATAGATCTATTCACAGTTATTTACGTTCACTCATCAAGTGATTAAGGTTCATGATCGAGGGTCTTTTGGCAATAGCTACTTAAGCAATAATAACGGTCAGCCGGTATATCAATACCAAAATAAAATACTTGTGTTCGGTTTTTAAGCATGTATCCCCCCACATAAAACAGTTAAAAAGTGGGCTATGAACTCACCTCAATAGTACAGTTGTATCGTAATCTCAACAAAGCAAGGAAACGGCTTCACACACAATCTAGAAGATAATGCAAGTTTTAGTTGATAGTCTAAGTCCGGTTTTATCACGAATAATAGTTATTTAGTTACGAACAAAACTCGTGTTCGTTAAATGCTTCAAGTTCAGAAGTAAAGTTACTTATAAGTACAATGATCGATGATTGACGGAAAGTCATCCATGTGAATATTTCACGAGTAAGAAAATATAGTACGTTTCGTCATATATCGTTAATATTTATTATATAACGAATATATAAAATCTATTCCGTTCTTTAACCCGAATACACGTTCTTCCATATAAGTATTAATATTATTTTTATAAAATAATATTTACAGAAATTCCTTTAAGTTTCCAGAATTTACATTTTTAACCTTAACGAATATAAATTTTCACCGTTAGTCCACAAGTTAACGATTGTTGTGCATTCTTAGTCCAAAAATAATATCAAATATCTTACCATTTTTCTAACCTCAAGTATTCTTTTTTAACAGTAGGCATAAGTAACCTATTTTGGGTTAAAGACAAAAGAAGCTTTCTTTAGGCATAGGCTGGATTGTAGTTATTTTAGAAAAGTTTGACTTACAAAAGTGATTAACACTTTTGTAAAGCTTTTCAAACTTTCCACCCTATTCTTCGGTCTTCACAGTTGGTGAGGAAACACGGGGATTCAGTGAGCTATTGTCATCACTCACTGAATCTATCACCTTCTTCTTTGGCTTAGGTGCCACTCACTGAGAATCCGCCTCACTGAATGGAAAGCCTTTCTTTTTAGGCTTGTCCAAAACATCCTGAAGATGACTCGCTGAGCGACTGTTCACTCAGTGACTTGATTACGTTCACGGTTGTTAATCACTTACGTTATTTTATGTTCAAATCCTAGTTTAAGGGAGTTAGGGAATTCAGTGACCCAACAGTCTCCCCCTATTTGGATATACAAATAGCCTAAGTGTTATATGGTTCAGTGTGAGTGAGCAAAGGTCTTCTTCTCACACTGAGTTTCTAAGTAATAATTAGGACACTGATGAACATAAAACTTTTTTCATTCATAGCTATTACATCCTAAAAATTACAAAAAAAAAAACAAAGGAATAGATGGTGTTGCAGAATCAGATGTTGATTTTGTATCCAAGGGCTTCAAGCTTTGCTCTTTTTGATCTCAGTTCATGCTTGTCAGGATGCCCTTCAATCTTGGCTTTTAAGTCCAGGCTGAACCTCACATTTTCAGGACTTTTAATTGGAGAAGCCATCATGAAGTACCCTAGCATTGCCTTGATTCCAGCCTTGTCAATGTCAGACCACCTTTGGAAGGAAGGATTCCCAAATTCATCAGTAAAGCAGAGACCTCTTTCAGGTTGTTTGTGGACTAGGTTGTTCACGAATGTAACTCCTTCAGGGAGGTTTCTGTTGCATTCTAGACTTGTTTGTGGACTAGGTTGTTCACGAATGTAACTCCTTCAGGGAGGTTTCTGTTGCATTCTAGACCAGGCACTTTAATTTCAGGCTCCAACTCTACATGTTTCCTCTTCCTTCTTGAGGGCTTGGAAGAAGTCGACTGAGTTGTTGAAGGTTGAAGGAGAGAGGAAATCCCAAGTTCTTCATGCTTTTTGGCCAAGTGATCATAACGAGTCCTGAGGGATTTTCATCAGGGTCTTGACACAAGCGTTGTTTTTCTTCACAATGATAGGATCCAATTCATCAAGTTCAGAGATCCCAAAGTCAGTGAATTTGATTTGGAGACATTGGGATATGAGAAATGCGTTGAAATATATAATTTGCTACATCATGTAATTGAGTTACGAAGCCTTCACAGGAAACCTATACGTTTCTTTCTTTCTTTCATATATTTAGGTGGTGTTTGTTTTTAAAAGAAGTATCTGTTTGTTTTTTTCTAGTTCAAAGAGGCGTTTATATACTTACCGTACCTGACAAGACGTGGAGAGCATCTCTTAGCAAGCTTGTAAAAACTGTTTGATGCTAGCCGGCCAGATACCACCAAACGATTAATCAGTTAGGCGGCGATTAATCGGACAATAATGTTGTTATAAATATTACGATATTTAATCTAAACACCCTCTTCATGTTTTGGTGATGACAAAGATGTCAGTTACAACACATAACGTAAAGTGCTTAAGTTACTTGTGATCACAAATCATCTATGCATTCATACGTCAACATCTTTCGACATCTCAACGTCTCGAGTATGCTTCAACAATCACTTAAGGTATGAATAAACAAATGTCTAATACATTTTATGATCAAAAGGATTTTATTTTGACACCACAAATTTTATAAAATGTTATAAACATTTTATATATTTTAGAAAAACACTTTTGGTAATTAAAGGAAAATGTTTAATTCAAAATAAATATATGAATTCAGAATTTTAACCAAAAACAGTTAAAATTTCACTAGATAAACGTTCCCCAGAAAAAGACAATTTTTCTGGCCATTTCGACAGGGCGGCCCCCTTAATTGTATGGACGGCCCCTTAATTTTAAGGGGGCCAACACCTATTTAAGGAGGCTGTCACGATCCTGTTGTCAGAAAACTTTGCCTATAAATACAGGTTCATGTCTGCAATTTTTCCTAACCTTTTGCACTAAAATTTTCAGTCCCAATCCTTTATAAACATCCTTATAAATCCTTTGATCATAAGATTATAAGCTTTTGTTTCAAGTGATTCAACCCTTCACCACTCAAAGTGCAAGAGAAGAATACTTCTTATCATCAAGTCAAAGAAGTATTAGAATCTAGTTAGTATTGATGTGAAGTTGTAGAAATAAGTTATGTAAGTACATGTAATAAGTAGATCAAGATGATCTTACTTAGTAGTGAGTCATTAGGTGAGTAAGAAGAGGTGGGAAGAAGTTGTATTGTGAAGAAGTCATGTAGTCGTGAAGAAGTAGTGGCGTGAAGTAGTCGAGTGATTGTGAAGAAGTAGTGATGTGAAGAAGTCGTGTGTAGAAGTTTTGTAGTGATCGAAGTCGTGTCGTGAGTTTGGTCCTAGCTAGCATTAGGACTCGACATTTTGCTTGATGTCATTAAACGGTGTAAGCAAAGGTGTGTACGGTTTTCTCCGCCAAAAGGGAGCTTGTTGAGTAGTGTTGTAAAATCTCGAGTAGGTGACTCGGGGAGTGGAGTAGGGCAAGGAAGGTGTCCTTGTAGCCGAACCACTATTAATCATCATGTCCGGTTTGCATCTTCTTTCTCTTATCTCTTTACATTTATTCTTGCATTTATCGCTTTATATCTATGCTTGCAATTATGTGTTGGTTGTTGCTTATATTTTCATGATGATTGATTGTGTTATATTTAGAAGTTAATATTGTGATGGTGTGTATAATTATATGATATGATCTAATAGATTATTATTCACACTTCTTATATTGAGTTTAACTTAATAGATGATTTGATACAAAACATTTTAAGATTTTAAAAAGGAAAACTTTAATCAAAGATTTTGAAACAAACATTTTATAAAACGAAAAAGAGGGAAAACTATTCAACCCCCCTTCTAGTTTTTCACAATTGGTATCAGAGCCAGGTTGCTCTAGTTTTCAAAACAAATGGTTTTAAAAATTGAGTATGATCCATGTATCAAATTACCTATTAAGGAGGATTAAATATGAAAAGTGTTTTGTTGATTAACTTGTATTAGTTTTCATATTATATACACTAATTATACTAGCTCAAAATAAAATTATGCTTAAAATAAGTATTATATGTTCGGTATTAAACTCAGAAAGTTTCACACATTTTCATAAAGTTAGAAAATAATTTTTAACAAAAAATGCATTTTTGAGTACCAGATGGGCGGCCCCCTTAATTGTCTGGGCGGCCCCCATAAATACTGGGCGGCCCCCTTAAATATTTAAGGGGTCCGCCTGTCTGTTCGACAGTTTTTCAGAAACTTTGAAAAATCATAAAAAATTAACTGTAACTCCGTAGAAGTCATGCCACCCGGCGTTTTAAAGATAATTGAGTCTAGTTTCATTTAAAAATACTTAAAAATAATCATTTCAAAGTTAAATTTGTAAGAAAGGCAAAATACTACACGGTGGTTAAAAATTTGTGTCTCCTTTTAACATTAAACTTGTATTTTACCTTTTCTTTCAATTCGGGAATTCCTAGTTGGTATATCTTTGAAAATTTAAGTATTCATATTTTTAAAATATTGATCTTCAAAATGGGGAGGAAACTGTTTTCTTTTCAAATAAAATCGAGCTATGTAAACATTATTGTATATGATACACAAAACGACGACAAGTGCTTTATGTGTTATGCTATATGATTATGTGAACTTCTTTGTTTCTTAATTTTGTTAATTGAATATATTAGATGATTGTTGCCATTCTAATTTTAGCTAATTGTATATCTAAGCATGTGTGCCCTATTAGTTTATAGCTAGTTTTCCGATTTATATTTAGCTAGATCTTATGCTAGATTTCTTGCGTTAGGATTGCTATATTATGCTTGCATTGCATATAGTATAGATGGCTTAATCTTACTCAAACATCTTGTAAATGAGTTAAATCTAGTCACCTAAATATTTTCAACAAATTACCATGTTTTACCTTAGGTTGTTTAAATAAGAGAAAGTGAGTCATTTTAAAACATTATTAGTTATATAAAAAGAAAAAGTATTTTCAAAATCTAAGCGTGTTCATTATACGCAACAATGAATAGTTTTTCAAATAATCAAAACATATAACAATCATGTAGTAATAAGTCAACTTTCAATCATTCACTAACCTTACTTATAAATAATCTTAGGATTAATGGAACACACTACCAAAATATCTATTTATTTTAAATGAGTGTTCGTGAGGGTCAAGAAAGATCTTGATATTATGTCAATTCACTATTCAAATTATGGTTGATATATTTATCAAATCTAATTGATATGTTTTTGAGTGTGGACGAGAAATTGGATTGTTATTTGTTTAGTTTCAAGATTATATCAAATTACAACAAAGGATATAGTCTTGAATCTACATATTCAATCACACTCGATTGATATGAAAATAACAAAATCCTTTTCCAAGACGATAAGAATATGCATTGGATCATAACTCACACTTGTGAATATGATGTCATATTGAGTCTACTTGTTCAATAGTTGTGTTCCAAATATTTAGCAAATATATGCATAAAATATACAATGAAGTAGGATTGACAACTTGGATGTTTCATCCGAAATATTCAAGCAATTTACATTGTAAGTATAATGGATAAATGTGTCATCTCCGAAAAACCAAACATGAGAAAACTAACAACATATGTAAACTTTGCTCATACTACTTGAAATCATCACTCCAAGCTAAAATACATATTTATGAATAATACACCCTATATATTCTATAAATTTTATTTTCTTTGTAGCATGAATGGTTGTGTTACAAGATAATACACTACACATTCCTTTGTAAAATAATATAAGTTATTAGAACTGAAAAATAATTTGTCACAATTCATAAACAAGTAAAAGTCATTTTTTAATACTAGTTAAATTATGGTATATAACATTGGCAAAAATCAAAGAAAATAATATTTGTTTATGAATATAAAGTGTCTTGTTTTAATATCATTTGAAGATCACAAACTCATTTAAGATAAATAATCTTAATGAGATTCATTTCACAAGATATGCTAAGGAGCATTCTTCAATCAAGCACATTTATTAAATCAAGTAATATGCCATTAAAACCAAACAACCGATAAATCATAAACAAAAGATTAAAACATTTTTTTACTCTAATCTAAACATTCAACACGTCTCCATTAGGATCGTGAGTAAAATATATCATCTAGATTTACCTTCATAAAAACATTGATGTTTGAATCATTAAGCCAAGTATCAGTGAACTAAGCAAACTTCATATTTGGTACCCTTATTAGGTAAATTTAGGAACTCAATTTCTTCTAAAAAGAGAATGACTACTGGAGAATCAATTGACTAGAAATTCAATTTAAACTAACGGTTGAATTGCTTCTATGTAAGAAGTTGGGTGTGTGTAACCCGTAAAAATGGTCGTGTTTAGCATGAATTGAGCACCACTAGTAATAGTCTCATACTCATTCTCCAACTTGATTAAATGGTTGTTCCTAAATATACCTAACACTAGTTTACTTTTATGAACCTTGCTTATCATTAGTGTTTTTCATTCATAGATTTATGGCATCCCACATATATGATATTTCTAGATGCTTATTTGCTCATATGTGATTTGATTGTATGCCTTCGTAATTATTTGAGTAGTTATTGAATGGATGTTTATTATAAAAGATTCTGTTTTTCTAACTATTTCGAACTCACTAGGCCAAAAGTGACCTTTCGTCACACATGGTCATTTTTGAACGGTCACACGGTGACATTTTTACGTGACTAAATGTACCAGCCTTAAATAAACAGCCACACTTGATCCGACTTGTGTGACCATTTCGTAAAATATTTGTCACGCATTTGTGTATATATGTGACTAGAGGGTAACTGGTAAATATTTTT
>LBNU01033904.1:5372-44883 GCA_014162995.1 Artemisia annua
AAAAAAAAAAAAAAAAAAAAAAAAAAAAAAAAAAAAAAAAAAAAAAAAAAAAAAAAAAAAAAAAAAAAAAAAAAAAAAAAAAAAAAAAAAAAAGGAAAAGAAAAATAAAAAAAAAAAAAAAAAAAAAAAAAAAAAAAAAAAAAAAAAAAGAACCTGCAAAAAGTACTGCAAACAGTGCCCTATAACTAGGGGGTTTGCAGAAATGGGGTAGACCCCGTTTTGTTAGTATGACCAAGTCATACGACAATGCTTAATTTATTTAGTGGGTGTTTCTTTTTCCTCTTAGCTGAGGATATGGACCAACTAAACATAATTTAATATTTCTTTTTGCAGTGGGACCTACTCATTTCCACTAATTCGTCTATATATGGAGGGTGTAAAATATGAGCTCCTCCCCATTAAGAGGAAGTAATAGATGTAGGTCCTACTCATTTCTTTAGCTAAGAAGAAAAAGAAACACCCAGCTCATGCAAGATTATGAAATAGGAAACACCATGTAAGCAACTCATGCAAGATTATGAACTAGGAAACACCATGTAAGCACACATTGCCTTGTTGAGTACTTCTTTATGTGAACGCTATTGATTTTCTTATGTTTATCATCCTCGGAAAGAAAACAAAAGATTAACAGTAGGACATCAAGCAACTGTAATTAACTAGTTATCACAAAAAGATCCAGAAACAACATAAACAAAAAATCATATCTTCTTCCATAGTCTTTTTTTTCAATATTTCCATTTGTCTTTCCATTTTTTTTTTTTTTTTTTTTTTTTGGTGCAACTAAGCTTTTTCAAATATCCTTTTTGGGAGGGGGGTGGGGATTTGTTCAGGTACAAATAAGGGCCTGCACTACAGTCATCATCTTATTACATCAACTCAAAATACTCTCTACAAATATATGTAGCCAACCGAATCCCTCATTCATGCTCGACCATAAAGACTAACCAATTGAACCCAAAAAAGAATACCCCAAAAAAACCAGCTCAAAACCCACCATTAACCCTTTCGTGCTTGTTGCTCAACTAGAAAATAAGTCAAGTATTTACGGCTTTTCCCTCAGATCCAAAACCGTGTGAATGATGGGGAGATTGTACCTCGGTGAAGAGGAAAATGAATATTAGGCATTGTTGGAATTTCCTTCTGTTTTCGTCTCGGTTCGGACATAAGTGAGACTCCGAGTGGTGGGAGATGAGATGGCAACAGGGCTCGAGATGGTCTCAGATGATGTGTTTTGGGCGTCACGTTTCCATTGGAAGCTTCTAGCACCGGGTTTGATTGGGAGTCTGGGCCTGTAAGGACTCGGGATGCCTCGTGGGAAAGGAACTCTACCAAATCTAGATGCAGTAAAAGGAGAAGCCCGGATAGCACGTGGCCATGATGTGGTAACTGGTGCAGTTTCTTGCTGAGCGGAGCTTTTTCGTACAACCTGTAAACACAAAAATAGGATGTTTCATTACACGTCAAAGCATACTTAATTGATCAAAGTAAAAATATGTCTTACAGGTAAATTGTAAACATATTATAATGTGGTGTCAAATAAGGCCCAAGGAGTCGAAGATCAAATTAGCATTTATAAACTAGCCACGCTTATGTATGTTTTCTGTCGATTACATTTGTTGGTTGAGAATTAGAGACACGATGAGGTGTCAATAATATTGAAGGCTTGAAGAGACCAATCTAGAGTATAATAATATAGTAGTTTCAAGCAAAACCAATCTCAAGCTCAAAGAAACATATAAAGCTACTAAACAATGGGAAGTACATTCATGCATATAACATAATATAATACGGAGTATCATATGAGCAACAGACTTAATATACAATCTGTAATTTATTTAGTATTGCAATTAGTATTGTTGATTACTTCTACCATGAGAACAGAATGTATCACATAAAGACTGTCAATCATTGCCTAAGATGCTTATATTATACCTGCGTATTGCTGAATAAACTACCAAGGAGAAAACACGGGTGAGTGGGCCATAAACGTGGCCTGCCTATCAGGTCACTGATCCACCCAGGATTAAAAACTTTTAAAAAGTAATCCACTGGTCCTATAGATCGACTCATTTAAGCAGATCAATCTGAAAGTTAAACCACAATTCATCTGGGTCGACTCATTTGGATACTAAAATCTGAAGTTCTATTTTCTACTTATAACCTCCACATATATTTAGAAAAACAGGTGTATGGCGTGGCTTGGGTGGCAGGACCAACTCACAAAGACTGTCGATCATTGCTTAAGATGTTTATATTATACCTACGCAGGGCTAAATAAACCACCAAGGAGAAAACAACCCTGCCAATTAGGTCGCTGATCCACTCAGGATTTAAGAGATTAAAAAATTAATCCATTGATCCTATAGATCGACTCATTTAGGCAGATCAATCTTAAAGTTGAACCACAATTCATCTGGGTCGACTCATTTGGATATTAAATTGGAGCTCTATTTTCTGCTTATGCCCTCCACAAATATTTAGAAAAACAGGTGTATGGTGTGGCTTGGGTGGCAGGACCAACTCACATAAAGATTGTCGATCATTGCCTAGAATGTTTATACTACGTAGGGGAGAATAAACTACCAAAGAGAAAACAATGTTGTAGGGGGCCATTCACGTGGCCTGCCAATCAGGTCGCTGACCCACCCCAAAGGATAAAAAATACCGTTCAGGCAGATCAACCTGAAAATTGACCCACAATTCATCTGGGTCGACTCATCTGGATACTAAAATCTGAAGTTCTATTTTCTACTTATAACCTCCACAGATATTAGAAAAACAGGTGCATGGCGTGGCTTGGGTGGCAGGTGGCTAGTATAGGGGTAGAGGTACTCGTGACAGGTGAACCTAACAATTATTATCAGTTTGACATTCCCTAGAACCCAAACCAAAATACCAGTTAGCCGGTCTTATCGGTTAAGAGATTTGGTTGACAAATTAACCATTTTGTAACTAATAAATGTATTTTCAATTCAAGCTACTTTAAAGATCTTAAATTTGAAATTGCACAGTAGTAAAGATGGTCACGAATTACGAGGTAGAGATTATTAGAAGTTACTAAATGTACTTTACTAGTTTCAACAACATAAAAAAAATAATAATAAAATAAAATAAAATAATCATAAATTCGCCTTGGCATGTGGGTGTTTAAATGACAAATGGTGTTCTAAAACTTTTTTAGATACACTCATTCAGACTTGCTGGTGTCTTTTATCAATAACATATACATCACCGCTGATTAATTAATCAACCACTAAATGAAAACTTAAACTAAGACATCATTTATTAAGTCGAAAAGCAAATCTTTCGTTCATTGATGACCAACAATATAAAATTACAAATAAAAAATTGGGTCTTGTAATCAGAACCTTATATAGCAAAAGTGACAATCCACTCAGTAGAAGAAATTACAAAATGAACAAAAACATATAAAGTTTTCATTGTATAATACAAGTGAAATTATAATACTTACCAAAATTCTATTTGGTTTGGACTAATAATACAATGAGGGTTATTATATTAATGTGTCTCACATAGATGCTGGTAGGCTGGATAACATACCTTCAATTAACTAAAAACTTTACGAAAAGATTTGGTTAAGATAAATGTTAACAATAATATGGATACAGTTTTCCATCTTTTTTGTTATGGATTATCTGAACACCCAATAAGAATGGATGAAAGGCGTGCATGTTAAGTTAAGGAAATGGGCCAAAGCGGGAACATGATCCAACTATTTAGATTAGTTGGGTCATGAGTCAGATCAATTTACTAATGGTTCATCATGATTAATTTAGACGTCACACATGCGATCCAAAACCGACTCTAAACAGGCCCAGGCCATATAGTTACCAATAAGAGCGGGATATATGACCAAAAAGAAAGAACAGAAATAGCATGAACCTGATTTTACATAGGATGCAATAGAGAAGCAAAACTTGCTAATCACATAACGGTTTATTCAATCTTACTCTTAGATAAACCATCATCTATCTATTTAATATTTGTTGGTTGACCAAATAGTTAGAAATGTCTAAATTATGAACATAATATTCAATTACCCATCGATCCTCTAATCGACTGTGTTGGCAGTAGTATTTCCATATTAACAAGTGTTGACCATTGTAGATAAACTATTCACTGAATAAGTTAAAAGACAGCTTTTCTTAAACTCAAATCAGGCTTCGAGTTATATTGAGAAACCAACCTATACTAGATGACCCATTAGGGCTTAGAGCTAGAGCTAGAGCTAAATCTGACACTTCCCTACTAAACCTACTTTTGTCGAGTACTGCTACGGTGTTACTATAGATATGGTTGTAACCCAACATTCATAATCTCGCAATTTTTTTATTTTTTTTTTAGAACGGCAAATTTTACAACCTATACCACCTATCTCACAAATTCTATCTCAAATATATCCAACGAGACTTGAACCCACAACCTCTAGGTTGATGGGCCACTCACATACCGCTGGGCCAATTCCTTTGGTCAATTAATCTCACTATTAATTTACGTTCATGTAAGCTTTCTTCTTTTGGTCAATTCCTAATGCCACAACAAGCAGTATTCTTCTCATCCCATCAGAGATTTTTACTCTTCACCTATTTTTTACTCGCAATATAACATAATGCCACAACAAGCAGTATTCTTCTCATCCCATCAGAGATTTTACTCGCAATATAACATCGTACAGATCAACCTAAAATATCAGCACGACAATAAGCATCTCCCTACTACAGACTCCATCTGTATCAACTGTCAAACAGCCTACTTTTTAACTAATTAAAGTTTCCTAGAGAAGTTCCTCAAACTAGAAAAGATATGTGAAACAGCAGACTAAGTATTCATAAATCTACTAATATTCTCAGCGAGAGAGATATCTTATGTACCTTAAGAATACGCGACATAAACGATGTACCATCTAGTGACAAAGCATTTTCTGCTGCCTCTGTTCTCATAAATTCCACGTAAGCTGATCTGCATAAGGAGTCCCGTTTAAACAAAAGAGCAAAGGGTTCTATCCTTCTCAAAAAATGACAGACTCGTTATATTTTCTAAAGAAAATAAAAAGTAAAAAACCGGACCCTTTTGGCTGCCCAGTCGCTGCCTCAGTTACTATGACCACTTTTAGTACATCACCAAACTTGTTGAAGTGCCGAGAGAGACTATCTTTAGTGGCAGCAAAATGGACCTGTATAAATTGAACAGCTTAAAAAGAATGAAAGATACAATTACATGGATACAACAAATGAGTTTAAATGAAAAGCTTGGGTCATTACATTGCTGACAAAAATGGTGCGGGAATCCGCGTCGTCAATAGGTAGCCCAGTAGAATTGACACCTACAGAATAGTAGAGAATAATTACTGCAAAATAATTCACAGAAAATGACTACCTAAATATATTCCTCAGACATATATCATTCAAAGAGCAATATAAATGAAACTATGAAGCAAAGAAACCCGACAAAGATAGCCAAAATAACACATGGGCACATCAGCCACACACAGCACTCACCAGCGGATGGCAGCGTCTTCTGAATATCCCTTTGAGCATGTATAGTGGGTACCCCCTGCGGTGGAAAGCAGATGAAATGTACAACTTAAGCTAACTTTCTTTCTTGGAAACAATTGAACGATATGAATGCAATGAATAAATTAGATATAATCTTACATTTCCATTGTTAGCAGTCACAAGATTGTTGTTATCCTTGATCACCCGCGGACCATAGTTGCCACCACTTAACTCAGTCTCCTGTACAAATTTCTGATTGTCCATGTCTGAACCACCCCTTGATTTCCAGGTATTTATATTCGGCGAAGTATTTACTAAATTATGAGAGGAATTAGCCATGGAAAGAGGAGTATTCTGATCTCTCTGTGGTTTATTAAAAGTCCGATTCACAACATTTGCTGCATTGTAGTGTAACATCACAGAATCATTTCCCAAACGTCCACCTGATCTGCCAAGCTGAGCGTTCATATTGTTATACCCCTCATCACCATATCCAAAGTCAGAAGCTATTGCCGCATCATGTTCCAGCATGGGTATATCCTCGTCATACTGCTCAGTATAAGTTGGAGCAGTAGCCTCTGTAACTTGTACAAACCCCTCGTATTCTCCATCATCTTCTGTGAAGTGGTCAGTAGTATCTGGTATATCAGCACTACGACCAAGCCGGTCAAATACATTTCCTGAGGTTTTGACCTTTACAGCATCTTTAGCAGCATCAGCTACAGCTTTAATGGCAACCGCCATGGCAGGTGCTCTGGCAACCGAACGGATTTGTGGACGCCTTTCGTCAAGCAGAGAGTCCTCAATGGATGTTGAAACTACAGAGCGCAAACGTTTAAACGATGGCTCTGAAGTTAAGCTAGAGGGCCTAGAAGTGGCAACCGCGTCTCGTACTGCAGATTGCAGTAGCCTTCGTGAGGCACCTAGCGTTGATTTAGAAACTGCTTCTCTCTGAAAATAAACAGATGAAATGTGCTAAGATATAACTTGATATGAGCAAATTTAATAAGGACATAAACTATAGCTGGACCAAATGATAACAAACACTGACGTTTTATTACCCCTCAGGCATCTTTATTAACCCTCATAGCATCAGAATAATAAGCATCTTTATTAACCCTCATAGCATCAGAATAATAAGCACATGTATGCAACTTGAATTTCATGCAAACAAAAGAAATTTCTTAACAGTTCATCTTTCTTTCCATGAATGCTAATACTTCTAGAACAACTTACAGAAAAATACGAGAATGAATAGCCGAAATCTGATTTCATGGTAGCAAAAACAGATAACGGAAGAATAGTTGAGCCAAAAAGACTATACTACTGATATTTCATTATACTTCAAGCACCTTTATCAAGCAGCATAGCATCACGAAAGCAGATTGCCACAAGCAAACCCAAATCATTTCCGCATTATGGATGTTAATATATACCAAAAACCAGTCCAAAAAATAATTCAAATTCGTGCATGTGCCATGTCAATTCTTAGAACAATTACTTTTTTGCGTAAATAAAAGAATGAGTGAAATGATCACTGGCTAAGAGACCCTTGGTCCATTCAGTAAGGTTATAGAGCACCTCCTAAAAGAGAAACACATTAAATCCGATGTTTATTTCAACTAACGCCCGTTTAAACGACAATATACCTCTACAAAACCATTAACCACTTGCATGCGAAATAGACATAACCTGCAGAGCATGAATTCATCAAGACCCTTTTTTTAGTATATATGAAAGGTTCATATAGTCTGACAAGTTTACAAGAACACTATTCCCTGCCCAGCATGACAATGCTATTGTCCAATGCTTTGCTTTTATCAAATCTAGCTTATGGTAAGCTCTAGCAGTGGTGTTGGGCTAATCTAATGCTATAGAAACTCAGATTATGTTAGGCCAAATATAGTACTTCTTAAGCAAAAGGACGGGCTCATAAAATCCATGATCCGATCAGTATTTGATTTGGCTATGTTGAGTTATATAGCCAACTGCCTTCTTTCAGCTATCTCCAGTTCACTTTTGGTAACATACATTTAAGCTCAAACGTGGACCAACAAATATTGTCTGTTTCAAAAAAACAGAAACTAGCCATTATGAAGCCACACGAGCATCAGCAAGAACATGAAGACGAGTTTTCTTTAATATTAATATATGTCATTGAAACTTAAAACATGATGTGTATTTCTATAATGACATAAAACCTTACAACAAGCCAAAGAAACAAAGTATGGAAAGTTGGCATATACGAAAAACAGAAAAGAGTGTTCAGACCTTCACTTGTGATCTTTCATCAGGCTGGCCACGTTCATAATGCCCTCCTTCAGCACTCCTATCTCTTTTTCTCTGAATTACTGGTTGAGGCGAAGGTGATCGTCTCATATAGCTTTTTTCGTCTGCATGGATGTTAGCAATCACCGCGCTGCGAAGGGGAGGTGGGTCATCAGGATCTCTTAAAGTGTCTTTCCAATCTTTGCTTCGTCGACTCTTGGAAAATTTATCGGATTTTATCCGCTCTGATTCATTATGCAAATTAAGAAAAGAATCTTTTGGTTTGTGGTTGGCCACTTCATCAGGACGAGATTCTTTTGGTTTCTGTTTGGCCACTTCAGGACGAGATTCTTTTGATTGTGTATACAGGTCTATATTTGATCTCAAATGATCCCACAGCCTGCACAGATAAAGACAGCAAGATACATAAGTGATATTAAAGAGCCAAAGCACTAAACAGTTTTTTTGGTAGAGATGGCATAATAAACATATCAGGCCAAGTAACCGGAACTCTTGTTACAGGTCGAAACGGGTAAGGTCATCTGCTGAAACACTTGTTGTCCACTAAAAAAGTACACTTTTTAATAATTGACTAGCGTGTCATTTATAATTACAAGAAGTATATCATTTCGATATTAATCCAACTTTTTTGGGGGGCAATTCCATATATACCCAAAACAAACATCATAATTACATATTTCCCCAACACATGCTTTGAAAGCATTGTACTCATGCATTGAAAACTTGTTATTTGGGTAAACATGGAATTATGAAGTTTATTTTGGATATATATGGAATTTTCCCTTTTTTTTAAACTCTTTTAGGAACCTTTTTTTTATGAGTCTCAGACCCGTTTCCTTTGTAGCTAGTTGTTTGTCCCAGTCGACCCGTTAGAGATAAAGCATAACCAAAATTAAAGATTTCACAAGTGGGGCGGTCAGAACTGCCACCTCTAGCTTTTCGTAAAACAGAATCCAGTACAAATGTATTACCAAGATACAAAAGAGTCGCTGTCATCGCCCAAAAAGACATTCAATTCATTCCTTGCTTCTTCCTTGCGCCGACCGTTTTTGAGCAGGACAATCACATACTCCTGAAAAGGGAAATGCTTGATTAAGTTATGCCCAACAGTTCTGAAAAGAACGCAATTTTAAATGTGTCATAGGACTCAGATGTTCCCACTTCTAACTTAATTAAGCAAACTAAAAACACAAATTGAGCAGTCAAAACAAAGATAAAATAGGATTTAGCGCAATGAACCCAATAACTTGAATAGCTTAAAAACAGACAAAACCATTACAATTGTAGCCACTGAAATCTGTCCAAAAAGTAATTTCAAGAAAATTTACAAAAAGTAAACAACAGAAACACCAGATGCACTATGCCAGCATGTATGTAATTAGCTAGGTAAATCAGAACATTTCAAATTAGATGGTCAACATATTACTTTCACTGACAACAAATGGGAAAGAGAAAAAGTTGCTGCCAGATAGTGAGAATGTCAGGTATCATCATTATATTTCACAAGTTACATATATGGCCTAAAGAATAGATTCCTTACTGAATTTATACAAAGTGAGATCATATAATGTAGAAACATGTATTTAAATTAAATTCTTTAAAGAAGTTTGTTTATTAATTAAGAGTCGTCGTTACGTCACATGGAAGTACCCATTCAAAACCGTAGCCAAGGATATTAGCATACACTGATACAAGTAACTACTAGTAATGAGTGATTACTCAGATTTAACAACTTTGAGCAAACGATGGAAAGTACCCTCCCCAAAAAAAAATCACAATGAAATATCCCGAACTGATAACCAGGTGGATGCAATAATCCAATATACTCGCCACAATAGGGTAGCATTAGTAACTTAAGAATCTAATTATAGTTTGTATAATTCCCACCCAAAAAATTAATAAAAGTTGGTGTTCTTAAATGCGCAGAAAAATTACAATCCCCACACCTCAAGTTAACAGCAATTGCCACAAAACATTTTGTTAATCCTCAAGGAAAAATGTCTAACTAGCACAGCAAATGCTCAGTGGTCTTTCCGTCTTTGTCATACATCTTCAGTGTATCTATACGACCCTATGTGTGAGTTCACATTTCTTAAAAGACATTAGGGTATTTACTAGCTGACAGCTTAAGATTTAAGAATTCAAATGCAATCCAATATATGAAAGTACTATCATAACAAAATATGCTCCAAATATCTCCTCTGTTAGCATCTATTGGCAAGTCCACAGTTTGACGAGCCATTTGAGTACATAAACTATCACGTATGATCCAGCACTTGTCCTGTGCTTATGCATACTAAAAAAATAATGCTGGACTACCAAAGCAGCACACCACTACGACAGTTGCCATTTCACCAACCAACCTATAACTTCATGGCTTATCTCTTGTATCCTTCAAGATCTAGAGTTTTTAATTATGCAAATACTAATGAGACAATATAATTATCACTTATATTCTTCAAGATCTAGAGTGCTCACAGCCAGTTGTCATACCTCGTTTATGAATAACAATCACTAAACTGTTGTTTTACTCATACGCATATCATATTCCTTGTGTGTTAATCTCGCCACAGTAGTAATCAGAATAATTAAAATAGTTTAAAACAGTTTCCATGACACCCTCGGCAAATCAACTTTCCCAAACACTAATACTTAATCTCGAGTTAAATCAATCAATTGCGCCCTGAACAAACTATCCCAAAACTGCACTCGATACTTCACTACCACTATATCTCAGCCACAGTCAAGCCCGGTCAGACGCATGTCAAAACATTTCAAGCCCATACCCGACCACAACAATGCTTTCCTCACAAGATCGCAATTGGCTTATGATGGCCACAATGGTCAAGCTCCAGATGATGAATCAGTTTAGAGCATATGAATCTTTGTGTTGAATATGTAGTTTGCAGCATATCATTAAGGCTAATTTTGCAGAAATACAGTTCAATAACCTCAAGAATATAAAGTAGTTCAACACAAGAAGCTAAATGTGCAAAATTATTCTTAAATAACCTCTAAACTTAGAAGTTTAGGCCTGTACAGACTACAGTGTACGATGTGAAATACACCATATAAAAAGAGGTATAGTTCAAAGGTTGATGTTGTTAAGCTTCAAGACAGAATTAGATGATTGCATCTACAAGTCATGATTTTTTTTTTTTTTGTACAGGGCAACATGGGAAAATCACATGTGATGATGAGTTAGCGACACATAGAAAGCCAAAACCAAAAGTGACCTGAGATACTTTCGGACCTATATAACTTTGATCATTCATCAACATGACTTTATTGATAAAACTACTAAAAATTAAAAGAACTCCTTAAAAAACAGGACAGAAATTATATCACTGATCATCGGACACTGCACAATATAACTTGATGTAAGTAAGACATCACATTTATGGTGTAAAAAAATTTGGTAATCGTGAGTTTGTTGAAAGGAAAAATCCGCATGCTCGACTTTATTTTTCATGTTTCTTAGACATATGACACGTTCATGAACGACATCATTATCAACAAGGATTTTCTGCAAAAAGTGTAAAAGCTAACAGCAGTTCCATAAATTACAGCATCATGAAGGCATCAGCCATCAGGCATGCTGACTTGATATTCATAAATTTAAGGGTGGTAAAAGCCAGCGCAGTCCCAAACGACAATGTACACTAAAATTGTTTAATAATTTCAAGCACCTTTACCAGTTCGCAAGAGCACCAGACCATTAAAGGCTCTCTCCATACAAACAATATTTATCAATGCAACACCTACACATTGGACTTTGCATATGCTTAGCAATAAATATCTTTCAATTAACAAAAAATTGTTGCCTTGGCACATTGAGAAACTTATTTAAAAGTTTTACCCTTAAAATAATAGAACAAAACATCTTCAAATTTGGGCCGTTCATGCTATTATATACGGAATATAAGCAAGAGCAAACAGATGTCTACTACCATATCAGAACACACGCCAAACCTCCTAAATGAAGACGGGCGTGATGATAGTAACTAAAACGGTTACTACTTACTCTATGGGCTACGGCAAGCTCCCCTAGAAATTAAACGTTTGTTTTACTACTTTCTACTGATTGTTGGAATACTACATTCTTCTTATCTATAAACCTACTCAACTAGCATTGATGTAACCAGACGGAAGTAATACTTGCAATATTTACGCGTGCTTCCTAATATTACTACTACAATACGAAGTAATACTTGCAATATTAAAAAACGACCTTTCACAACTCTACGCTAAAGAGATGACAAGTAGAATCTATAGTTAGTCAAATAACAACATCTCCACTACAAGCACCCGATAGTCAACAACTTACGTCTATCCACAACGCATAGCAGCTCAAAAGAAAACACGAAAGGCAGGGATTACAAAACAGTTTGTTTTACTACTTTTCACTGATTGTTGGAATACTTCATTCTTCTTACCTATAACCTACTCAGCTTGCATTGGCGTAACCCACTAGAGACAACTAAAGCATATTAACGCGCCCTTACAATATTGAAAAAACGACCCTTCACAACTCTAACCTAAAGAGACGACAAGCAGAATTTAAAGTTACTCAAATAACAACATCTCCCCTACAAGCACCCGATAGTCAATATATCACGAAAGGCAGGGATTACGAAACAGTTTTACTAATTTCTACGTAAACGAAACATACCACAAGAGTGTCGTCAGTATACGCCCCCATAAACTCCTTCAACTTATCCGCAACACGTTCCCGCAGCTTCCCCGCTCCATCTCCCGAAAAAATAATCCTAAACTTCAAATCATCATCACTATCCATCTAATTAACCGCTATAAATATCACCTCCTGAAGCCAAAAATTCAACAAACACTAATCACATATCAATACTAACTAACTAACAGAAATCATAACTGAATATAAAAACAGTTGGGAGATTAAATAACTAACACTCCGAGATTTAAGGAGATTAAATAATTTTATAAACCCTAGGTTTTGATTATTTATTTTTAAATAGATAGATTGATGTATAGATGAGTGTATATATATTATTACAGTTTTTAAGTGACCGGAGAGAATAACGAACGGCGGTTATGGTGGTGGTGGTGGTGGTGGTTGTTACGGTTCGCCGTCTGTTAGGGAGTAGAAGCGTGGAGTGTGCGTGTGGGTGTGAGTATTTACTTTTCAGAAATGGGCTTTTTTGGTCTTTGGATCTACATGACATAAGTAAGGCCCGTTTATAGTGAATTTGATAATAAAAACTTTAAATAAATAAAAACTATTTGTGACGCTCTTTTGACAAAAAAAGTAAAAACAAAAAAATAAAATAAAATAATTTATTAAAGTTGAGAATTTATTGGGTAAACATCTTACTATGGTAATGTATACCACTTTATAATACTTTTGGAACTAAAGGCTTAAAATTTCAAATTACACATCTGTCTATTATAAAATATTTTGATCAAATACTAATATTGGTAACCGATATGTTCTTTAAAATAAAATAAATTTGTGTAATTAATAATATAAATGATTGTAAGTTTGTAACTGAAACATTTAAAGTACCATTAAGTAAATAACCATTATTAACTTTGGGTTATATAATTTTAAATCCACATTAAATTATAGGTTATCTATCTATACTAACTAATAAAATAAGGTTTTTTACAAGCACCCTAAAGCAGGAGCATTAAAAAATAAAATTAATTACACCTCTAAAATTCCTTATTTAGAACAAAATGTACAAGTACTCTAATGCAATCTTTTTTAAAAAAAGTCAAATAAGACTCCTCTTTGGTTATTTTTGAAAACTCATTGAATGCTACGCTCCTCTTTTGGTTTATTTTGGTATGGTATTAAATACCATTAAAAACACGTTCTTGCACAAGAAGATTCATTCAAAAAATTTCAAATCAATATTCAGTTTCATCTCAACAATTCAAAATCCCCATGGCTTCTTCCATACGCTTCTTATTTTGATTTAGTTTCAAATTTTCAGTTTCAATTCACCAACCAAATTCAATGCATTAAAAAANCTAAAATTCCTTATTTAGAACAAAATGTACAAGTACTCTAATGCAATCTTTTTTAAAAAAAGTCAAATAAGACTCCTCTTTGGTTATTTTTGAAAACTCATTGAATGCTACGCTCCTCTTTTGGTTTATTTTGGTATGGTATTAAATACCATTAAAAACACGTTCTTGCACAAGAAGATTCATTCAAAAAATTTCAAATCAATATTCAGTTTCATCTCAACAATTCAAAATCCCCATGGCTTCTTCCATACGCTTCTTATTTTGATTTAGTTTCAAATTTTCAGTTTCAATTCACCAACCAAATTCAATGCATTAAAAAGACATCCAAAAATAACCTACCAATTGGTCTATATATGTTTGATTCAAGGATTATCATCAACCCTAAGTCAGTCGAATCTAACTCAATGAGGTTTTTTTTTCCCTTTCTAATAGGTTCTCAATCTTCTCTAGGGCTGGCAATTTTGACACGAAACCTGTTAACACGACACGACACGACCTGTTCTTAACAGGTTTCGTGTTTGACCTTAACAGGTTTCGTGTCTTAACAGGTCAGACCTGTTAGTGACCTGTTAACATTATAATATATTAATATATATATAATAATATAATCCTTAAATTAAAAACCCTAAAATACTAAATCTATTTTTCCTTATCCAGTTATCCATTCCACCTGCGCCTCCATCTCTCATCCACTGCATCGTGAATCTCAAAGTCCAAACGACCAAACCCATCTACTGAATTCGTGAATCTCTCATCTCTCAATCTCTCATCTACTGATAACAAATTAACAATGAATTCGTGATTCTCAATCTCTCATCCACTGCAGCAGCGTCGACAACAATAGCACAAGTAAGCCACACTTCTTATCTCTCTTTTCCTCTCTATTTCTTGTTATGAATTCGTGGATTTGGATTTATTTCTGTGTGTAAACCCAAAACGCAAATCGTGTCAGCTTTCTCCAAGATTCGGTTGGTACTAGAAAAATGCATGCGCATCAAAAGTTTGACTGTTCAATGCCAGTTGTTATCTGCAAATAACATCAGAGGTTGCAACATGGGAGGGTTGGACATGTTGAGTCATGGGACACGTTTGGTAATGATTGGATTGAGTCGCCCAAACACTTCTTGTAGAATTTTTTTTATAAATACTAACGTGTCAAAGATAATAATGTTTTCAAACATACTCTAATGTTTTGAGTCAGTTGGTTTACAAGGTATAGTGCATTGAAAAAAGTATACTTTGGTAACCTTCAACAAGTTTGACCTATTTCCTTATGCTTAGTGTTTTTATGTACCTGTTTGAACCATTAAAGATAAACATAATCAGACCACCAGAGTCGACCCATTGTGGACAGTTTGGTATGAATTCGTGGATTTGGATTTGTGGTATTTGCGTTTTGGTATTTGCGGACAGTTTGGTATTTGCGATTTGGATAGAGTTAAGTAAATTTAGGATTTGTGGACAGTTTGGTATTTGCGATTTGGTATGAATTCGTCTTTAGTTAGCCTTTGTAGAAAAATAAGTGAGCCGTTTGCGATTTGGATTTGTGGTATTTGGTATCTTGTACATATATATTCAGTCTCAATACATTTTTTGTGCGTTGGCCTTTGTAGAAAAATAAAAATATATAATGTAGATTTGGATTCTAGAAAAATAAAAATACATTTTTTACTCGTTAGTTTTGAGCTTATGGTTCCGAGTCATTGTCTTATTGTGTATTGTTGTTGCTTGTAGATGGATTCTGAATGTATTGAAATTGATCCAAAAAATAATGAATCTACACAACCTGATGAGGTCGAGTCCGTGGAAAAGGAAGTAGGAGCCAAGAGAAAACGTAAGGACCGATCTATTGTATGGAATTTCTTTGACAAAGATGAGAAAGGCGCAGTAAAAGGCAGCAACAAAGTGCCATGTAAGTGCAAAAAGTGTAATACTCATTTCCTGTATGATAGTATTCAAGGGACGGGTAATCTTAAGCGACACATGGAGAAATGTATTGGTAAAAATTATCATGATGTTGGTCAAATGCTATTTAATAGTGACATGGCATTACGGTCATCTAGATTTGATCAAAATATCTTTCGCGATTTGCTCGTAACTGCTACTGTTAAGCATGAATTGCCTTTGTCTTTTGTTGATTATAAGGGTATTAGGGATGTATTTACATACTTGCAACCTGAAGCAAGTGTCATTACTAGGAATACTTTAAAAGCTGATGTGTTTAAATTGTATAAGAAAGAAAAGGAAAACATTAAAAGCATGCTTATGGAATCACCGGGGAAGTTATGTTTAACTTCGGATTTGTGGTCTTCTATTACTACCGATGGTTATTTGGCGATTACAGTGCATTTTATTGACAAGGAATGGGTTTTGCAAAAGAGAGTCTTATCTTTTTCTTTCATGCCACCACCTCATTCCGGTGTTGCTTTAAATGCAAAAGTGTTTTCGATTCTAGAAGAATGGGGCATAGAAAATAAGGTATTTTGTATAACTTTGGATAATGCATCTTCTAATGACCGTTTTGTTGAGCTTTTACGTGAGCAACTAGATACAAAATCACCACTTGTTTCTGAGGGTAGTTTTTTTCATATGAGATGTTGTGCACATATTTTAAACTTGATTGTGCAAGATGGGCTTCAAAAAATTGATCAAGCGGTTTGCAAGGTTAGAGAGAGTGTCAAATATGTTAAAGGATCACATTCACAAGTAAGGAAGCAAAAGTTTTTAGATTGTGTTAAGTTACTTTCTTTAAGTTCAAGAAAGGGGTTAAGGCAAGATTGTCCTACTAGGTGGAATTCTACTTTCCTAATGCTTGATAGTGCCATTTATTACCGAAAGGCATTTGCCCATTTAGCCATAAGTGATTCTAATTATAAGAGTTGTCCAACTGCTTCCGAGTGGGATATCATTGAAAGGATTTGTGTTTTCCTTGGAGTGTTTTATGATGTGACTACCCTTTTCTCGGGATCCAAATATCCTACTGCAAACTTGTACTATCCCAACGTTTTTATGGCTTATCTTACTTTGCATGAGAGTATGAGTTCAAGTGATGAGTATATGAAAGATATGGGGACGTCTATGATGGACAAATTTCAAAAGTATTGGTCTGATTTTAATCTCACTTTAGCCATAGCCGTGGTGTTTGATCCAAGGTACAAGTTGCACTTTATTGAATGGAGTTACAAAAAGATTTATGGAGAGGGCAACCCTCAATATGATGTTGTTGATGGGTTATTGAAGACCACTTTTGATGAATATGCTTGTCATGTTTCCTTTACAACTTCAAATCATGCAACTACTTCAAGTGTTCGTAAAGTTGGTGAAGAAACAAGTGATGATACAAGGCATCTATCTTCTATTAGAGCAAAACTTTTGGTAAGTAATTTTATATATATGTTTTGTTCTAATCAAATTTTTACTATATTGTATCGTATTACCATTTTCAAAGTGAATTGAATTACTAATTTTGTATTATTACTTTATAGGATTTTGATGAGTTTCAAAGCAATGAATCTGCAACCAACAAAAAGTCAGAATTGCAATTGTATTTGGAGGAGCCAAGAATGGAAAGGACATTGGAACTAGATGTGTTGGCTTTCTGGAAATCCAATGAGTTTAGATATCCCGTACTTGCTAGGATGGCTCGAGACTTTTTGACAATTCCAATATCTACTGTTGCATCGGAATCTACATTTAGTGCTAGCGGAAGAGTATTAGATCAACATCGAAGTTCACTTAGTAAAGAAACTCTTGAGGCCCTTATTTGCACAAAAGATTGGTTGTTTGCAGGTTCAAATGAAGTTCCTCTTGAAGAGCTCGCTGAAGATATAATGTCGATGTCGCTTGATGGTGGTCCTGAATCAGGTGCTTCAAACTCAGTCAACAATCCCGACTCACTTAATCAGGTGCTTACTTTTCTATGTATCTGTTTCTTTTAAGTATAAAAGCAGTTTAGAGTGTTTAGAAAAGCCTTATTTACAGCGGCCCACTTCTGTGTTTCTAATATTTACTCTTTTGACTTTTCAGGTTTAAAATTGAGGATACGAGTAAAGGGTCAGAATTGAAGAGCTCGCTGAAAGATTTAATGTCAACAATCCCACTTCGCATTGTTAAGGATTATTAATTTATTATCATTATGTATTAGTTAAGACTTAAGACTTAAGATTTGTGATGTATGTTTCATGTTCTGTGGGTCTTTGAAATTGTATGAACTTTTGCATTATGTATGAACTTTTGCATCTTCAAGTGCAGCTCTTTGAAATTGTATGTTTCAGGTTCTTAACAGGTTCAGGTTCAGGTTCTTAACAGGTTCAGGTTCTTAACAGGTTCTTAACAGGTCATATGCATGTTAACAGGTTCTTGTATCATGCGATTTGGTCATATGAATGTTAACAGGTTCTTAACAGGTCTTAACAGGTGCACCTGTTTATTTTCGTGTCGTGTTCGTGTTCGAGAAAAATGACACGATTAGTTAACAGGTCGTGTTCGTGTTTGACCTTAACAGGTTCGTGTCTTAACAGGTTCGTGTAACCTGTTATGCCAGCTCTAATCTTCTCCTTAATTTTGTTATTTGTTCTTATGATACATTTTTTTTTACAAATCGTTTGTTATGGGTAGCTATTGTTAGAGGACAAAGCTACCCAAATCATTAGTTATAGGTAGCTATTGTTAGAGGACAAAGCTGTCATTTTCATTTGTTATAGGTAGTTATTGTTAGAGGACAAAGCTGCCCACATAATTTGATTATGAGTTACTAATGGTTTATTGTGTGTTTTTAAATTAGGTGTTGAATTGACTATGCGGCTGACTATCTGGTATACTTTAACACCACAATCAAATCTTAATAACCTTCTTCAATACGATTCACATTCAAAAAACTCTGTGCAATCTTCCTCTACAAGCTCCTTCCTCAATCAGTTACATCATCCTTTGAATCTATAGGCATTACATGTAGAATGTGATTGAGGAAGATTAACCAGGTTTTACATGTTTTATCTCTTTTCATCCTTCAATTTAATTGTTAGTAGATGATATGCATTGATGCAAATGGTTATTTGTAGTTTATGTTCTATGTGTGTGTCTTATGCACACCAACTGCTTGATAAATTGTGTTTGTGTATTTTTCATTTGTAGGGGAAAATAGAGCACATGATGATTTATTATAACCAAGAGATGATGTTGATTTCCAAGCACATGTTCAAAAGTACCCTAATGCTTCGAATTTATAGTCTTTAAGGTGTGTTTCCAAGCACATTGCTTAATCTAATGATATAAGAATTTTATTACTAATATTGTTTTGTGACCCATTATAGTTGATGCTTTTTTGCAGACAAGCAAATATAAAATCTTAAGATGTGATAATATTAATGAAACTCCAGGGTATATTGCCTAAGAAATATCGAGTAAGACCAACTATAACTTGCTTTGTCATTCTTCATCTTCTCATGTTGTGTTTCGTAGTAATGATATTTGCTTTTGTTTTGTCGTCTAACACATATGTTTGAATATGAACTGGTGTAATTAATTTGGAAGATTACATGGCGCTTATAAGTTGTTCGATGAAATTAAAAAGATAGATTTTGCGTATGTTTATTGGTTATTCATTCCAATCAATATGCGTTTTAAACTGAAAATAAGAAGTAAATTTTTTAGGACCATATTGATGACCATATGGCACTCATAAGTTGATCATTTCCAACTTAAACTTAGAGAACACTTTATTATCTTTACCTTTGATGATTTGTTAAAATTTGAGTCATGTTGTTCTCTGTTGGGTTAAATGGGTACATTGAAAGTATCAATTTTTAAGTCAACATGTCAAACAAGCTGAAAGTTGTCCACAATGTATGCATAAAATCTCATGAATCTCTATAATAAAGTATTGTTGTAACGATAATATATAGTTTAAGCCATATTTAGGAAAAGAAAGTGAGTCACATATGATGATTTTGATTGTGAAAAGTCGACTACAAGGAGTTGAGATATTATATATATTAAAATTTTTGGCTCTTTTTAATTAACATTTGTGATATAATGTAGCTGGTGAGAGGCACATTGGTAGAGGTAGAGGAAGAGATTCTTTATCTAGAACATCCAATTCAGTTGGTCCGTGGAAAGAATACAAGGGTCGGGTTGTGGATGTCAATGGAACAACGGTTCGGATCAAACTGGGGTCACAAGTGAAGGTTGTTACAGGTAAGTATCTTTTTTTCTTACTTTGATTTGAAGGGTGGTAAAACCAGTGGGTCGAGTGACTGGTCATTTTGGGTTTGAGTCAAGACGGGTAATTTTATGTGACGCAATACTGTCATCTCACCCGCATAGGCTATTACTCCATTTTTAACTTAAGATAAATTAGTAACTATTATCAATAATAACCATTACGAATGCAATAATATTATCACGTTTTATATAAAAATGATTTAGCGTGATGTAAGCATTTGGTTACACGTTAGAAATATGACCTGTGTAACCCCATTATTTGCATTAGTGTACTTGGATTTTTTAGTTTTAGTTAATATAATGAATTAGTGTATCGAATTTTAGTATAGGCCTTATGTACTCTGAAATAGTGGCAACTTTTAACTCATTGAACCGTGTTTTAAACACACATTATTGTTGTGTCCCGTATTAAGATATAACATAACTGATCAAATGAGTTGGATGACGCAGAACGAGCAGACCATCAATCTCATGTGGTTGAGTAAAGAGGCTATTTACATGGTTAGTATCTTCATTTCTCACTGCTTTTGATCTACTAATTTGTCATGTTTTCTGAAACAACACCAATGGTTTTTATTAAGGGGTGTCTTGATTTGCTTAAAAACCGCACTTTATTAGTTGTTTAAGTGAGCTGCAAAATTGAAGTTTAAAATGGGTGTTTGGGTATACTTGCTGAAGTTTTAAGGGGTGTTTGGCTGCTAAAAACTTATGTTTTGAAGGGCTGTTTGGGTCTTTTCAAGGGGTGTTTGTGGCTGATGCAAAACTGCAGTTTTAAACATAGTGGTAGGGTTGCTTTATTTGGGGGAAGTATTTATGCTGGTGTTGTACATACTCTTCGAATCCAGTTGTGTTAAATAAGATTATGAAAACTATATTAACTATTTTTTCTATAAATAGAATAAGCAGGTTTATGCATTTGTATAATTCTACATATTCTGGATTACAACCTTCCCGATCCATTTCCTTGCTTAGTCTTCATGCTTAATCAATTTGGCCCGTCATCCATGGAGCATAACACAAATTGATAAAAACAAATGCCACTTAGAGTATATTCTCTTGATTCACGACTAAATGTTATTATATGCAGGATGGACACTTGAAATTGTTGGAAGGATACGTAGAGTTCTTCATGGCACTTGTAGTAGCACTAAACGTTAAAGCGAGAACTTGATGAGTTATTTGAGAGTAAAGTATGCATCCCTTTATATCTCAAATTATTATTATTATTGTTATTGTATAATTTATCGCATTTCTTCCACACGAGGGTGATATGGATGGTGAAACAGGGGGTAAATATCATCAGGCTTCTCCATATTCACTTACCTGTACGAAGGTGCAAGTTTTATTTAATGATTGTTTTATAGTAAAGAATCAAGACTCATAAATATTAATTAACCGTATGCTTATTGGTTCTTTGATTTTGAAACTTTATGAATGCAAATTTAGCTAAAATATTGTTATCAGTCCCAATGATTACTTGTTGTACATCCCAATGTTTATAAAATGCTTGATTGAAACTTAAAACGCAAGTGAACTGATGAGATATAATTTTGTTAGATTAGTAATTTTACTATAGACTTTGTTTGGTGGTGTTTGAGATTTGCTTATTCAGGTCTTTATTTATTGCAATGTTTACATGTTGTTAAAAGAGGATAAGTGTTCTTTTTAGTTCTTAGATGAAGCTGTTTAATCCAATGTAAGGGGGTGTTAGGACGTGCTTCTTGCATACTTTTTAGTGGTCGGGTCAAATAGTAACTTATGGGGAGGGGGATTGGTATGTTCTTATTAGATTGTTATAAAGCTGTTAATGCGAACATCAATTTTCTACTTCCTTGGTATTTGCATAACATTTCAGCGTTTTAATCCGTATCAAGTGTTTGATTGGATGCTTGAATGAATATGTTTTGCATTTCTGATATGTATTTAGGGAAGCAAGAGGAATTGTTTGAAAATGCAAAATGACTTAACATTCCCTTGAAAAGGGGCATGTTAAATACACGGGTCAGTGAATGGTTACATACTCCATATTTAGTAAATTTGTGAATTTGTATCAATCTGTGTATTAAAACTGCTTAGTTATGACATCTTATTGTTGAAGGGTATAATAGTTGAGAAATTTAAACCTGCTGATTACTGTTAGAAGGGTGATATGTTTATAAACCCAACCCATTCTCATTTTCATTCCAATAGTCTTTCATTTTACTAAACAAACACCGCAAAGTTACAAATGAAGTATTCTAAAACCTCAATACTTAAACATGTTAACCTGTTTTTTTAAGGAAGGATATGAGTTAATTAATTGCCAATACTGTTTATTGTACAAAATGAAGTATTCTTAGTACAATAAACGGTATTGGCAATTGGCAAGAATATAATTTTTTTTCTATTTTTCGGATTTAAAGATTGATGGCGGTTCGTAAGTTTGTATTTTTATGCAGGCAGGTCGGGTGGGTTGGGTAACAGTTTTAAATGGGTCAATTTGAGTACAAGTCAAAATCGATCCAGTCTGGATTATGTAACATAGTGTCGTACATTTACCTGATCTATAGTTTTTTTTTGTACTTAGGTTTATCTTGTGGAGATTGCTGGGATAATATCGGATTCACCAAAAAAATCTATAAGGATGCCGAAGGAAGTAAGGGAAGTACTAAGTTATCTGATCAAGACAAAGAGCCATTTGTTGAGGTTGACCCGTGAGGAAGAAACTTTTAGCTTCTGGTGCTGTTAAGAAGGTTTATAGGTGATTTAATATGGAAGAAGGCAGGGATATTCCATGAAATCAAGTCAATCTTAAAATTTTTTATGGAGAAGCCTATGCTAAAAAGAGTATATGCACACGTACGAAAGTGGTCAAGCCATGTGTTGAGGTTGGCCCATCTCAGTGAAAGTTATAAAGAACTGGTCAAGATAGATTCACGAAGTCTTTTATTATATGTACACGTATTCGCCATTCATATAGATCTCAATTGTAGCAGCATCTTCATCAACGAGAATACTGAAAAGGTAAATATGTTAATTGATTTTAAGTTTGTGTTTTTGTGCATTTTATTATATGTCTGTTTGGTTTGGATATACGAATGAGATTGGGAGTGTTGCATAAAGCTAATTTTATGCTTCTTCCGTTTTATGGCGCATTTGTGTTTATGCTTTCTACTATGAGTGCTTTTAATTAGCATTTATATAAGTTTTTCCGACAAAACATTAAACAATAGTCCACAAGTTAGATTTTCTGGCTATGACCTAAATATATACTCAAATATTATTTTCTCTATTCTTGATCTCATAAGGGAGTGTTTGGGGTTGCATATGTGTTGGCCTTATTTGTTTATATTTTGATGAAATAAGTTCACGAGGAGTTGTGTATTTTAAAGTGTTTATAAGCCATAAGCACTAATCAACAATATGCATAGCCAGAAATATGTGGTGTATTTTAGATTTTCCGACTCCCCTAAACTGTCATTGAAGTGCTTTCCTTTCTACTAACTACCCCTTTGCAACCGGTTCTGATGAAAATGTAGATGCCCCGTTTTGTAGAAATATGTTGCACTCGAGCTTCAGAAAAGTGCATCAGAATTTAGTAGCAAATTGTTTTAGGGTAGGCACAGAATCTATTAGAAAGTAGTATAAGGTAGTAAAAGCTCCAATACTCCGGTAGTATAAGTTTATTTTTCTTTTTTGGTATTTTGAGTGAAAAATCAAAATATTTCCCGTAAAGTTAGTATGGACAGGTTGATGTTGAGTCATAGTTAATAAATAGCGTATTTCACTTAGAACTGGTTTCATGACTCTGCATCTCAATTCGTATATTGCTCCGATAAGCCGCAAATTGATCACAAAACAAAAGTCAATAGATGAGCAATGGCTATTGGGCATTGATCGAGAGCTACATGTAAACTTAGAAAACAACAATATGTGTTCGTGATTATGGGCGACCATCTTTTAGTTGAGTGTTCTAATATACAGTGCGATGAAATATGTGCTTTTTTTAGTATTGAGTTTTGGTTACTTGAACGGCTTTTATGTATAATCACGCTATTTAATGATGTTTGGTAATGTTGTAGCAAGGGATTTTTGGATACTATTGCAGCCTGCATGATGTTTGATGGAACGTCATTCATTGTGAATCAAAACTGATCAACAAAATCTCAAGGAATGGTTCACTGAATTCGGGTCGGCGTGGATGCTCCCTAATGTTACGCACATTCCGTGAGTTTTACAATTAACAGGTTGTTCCCCTTTTAAAATATTTGCACTTATCATCAATAAAGTTGCAAAAATACTAATTTGTACTTTCATATCCAAATTTGCTATTCCAAAAGTTGTGGTCAGCTAGGGTTAGGTTGTAAGTCCATTTTTTTTGGCTAATATATATTTGTACTAACCAACTCTTATTTGTAATTGAGATGAAAGTGTGTTCATGTGTATTAGTGCGTACATGTAGCATTAAGAAATGAAACATCTTATGTTTGTACATACAGCAGAACCAAATATATTATTGCCTTTGATGGTAGTTTTGGAAACAAAATATGTTTAATCATAGTTGTCATGTATCTAATGATGTTACATTATCATTCATTTTCCTATGTTTATAAAGAAGTACTTCAGATCAAACCTGAACATGTATGTACATCTATATAACCAATATGTTTCGTACGATTGTTTAGATTTACATATAAGCTTATCGCTAACTTCATTTTTTTCGCTTACTTTTGTTTTTCTCAAACTTTTATGTGTTTACGGAATTAACATGGGCTACTCAAATGTTTGACGATAACCGCATAATTTTCGTATTCAAGACTATCTACTTATTGAACAAAGACGATACATGCATGTTATGGATTTTAATAGTTATAAACCAAAATTTTTGGTACGTTGGTGGTTATGGTTTGGTAATACCTCGAAAGCTACTACAAATGTCGTTTATAAAGAAGTACTTAAAAGTCTATGATCAAGGTTCAAGAGGTATGTACAATATTTAAATGACATGTTTTATACCATATTTTAAATTTTAATTTCCAATATATTATCAACCAAACCTACTTTTACTTACATTTTCTGTGGACTATTAGGTGTTCACGGAACGGACATTGGCTACTAACTTGATTAGCGCTCACCGACGTCATTTGCTATTCAAGGCCATTAAATTTGGAGACGATAATGCATGGACGTTTATTATTTTAATTGTTACAAACTCAATTGTTTTTCAAATAATTAATGTATTATCTTATTGTTTCTTACATATATTAATGGAACATTTTTACGTTCGTTGTTTTCTTATTATCTCATTTTTATATTTCATGAAATAATGAAACCTATTCGTGATCGTTATTGTTTGTTTTTTTTATCCGTGTGCATAACTCCTTAATGAATAATTCCCTTAAAAATTCCCGTGATTCAACGGGTCTTTAAAGAAATGGTTTACTTAAGTTTGCGATAGCGTCAATAAAAGTGAACGTGGTGCCCAAATAGATGAGTCCATTTTCTCGCCTCAGTCTATCAACGGATTGAAGTTCTCCGGTGTTCCAAACCACATGCTTGCTTTAAAAGTGGGATATCGATTGCGAAATATAGACCAAGCAAATGCTTTATGTAACGGGTTAAGACTGCAAGTTCTTAAATTAACACGAAATTCCATTCAAGCGCAAATCATTAACGGGACCAACTTTGGAAAACAAGTGATCATACCAAGGTTGTGAATTACTCCGCCAGATAAGCGTTGCCTCTTAAGATTGTCAGGAAGCAATATCCAATTTCAGTTTCATTTGCCATGACAATCGACAAAAGCCAAGGTCAATCGCTTTCAAAAGTTGGTTTGTACTTGCCGCGTCCCGCTTTCACACATGGACAAATGTACATTGCTGTTTCACGAGTAAAAAGCAAGAAAGGTTTGAAAGTTGTCATTTGTGATCAAGACGACAATCTCTCTAAAACTAAAACAAATGTCGTGTACAAAGAAGTACTGCAAGGTATATGATCAAACTACAAGAGGTATTCGGTGTTTTTTTTTTTTTTTTTTTTTCAAATTTTGAATTATAATATCGTATCAATCAAAATGCCTTTACTTACATATTCTATGGAATTTTATGTTTACACGACATGGGCATTGGGTATTAAAACGAGTTGCGCTCGCACCAATCATTTGTTATTCAAGACAATCAATTTTAGACACGCTAATGCGTAGATGTTTATTACTTTAATTGTAACAAACTCAATTGCTTATTGACAGATTATCTCATTCTTTCTTTCATATATTAATCGAACATGTTTACGTTTTACTTTTCTTATCATCTCATTTTCTCTATCTCTCTAAAAAATTACCCGGTGTCAACGGGTCTATAAGCTAGTTTTATAGTATAAAAAAGACCGTGAAGAGATGATAGATTCATTTTAGAAAGTGATTGTGTACAATGGTGAAAGAACGATGTTGGCTTGAGATTGTGAAGTCAACCACGACGTGTCATCTTTATTATCGTGTTTCAAAACATCACCATTGTTGCTTTCTTCCCTTTTTTTTGATGCATTGCACATGTACTACTATAATTTATAAAGATGATTATGATGCTTCAATTATATACCATTGTGGATTATTTGGTTACACGGGTACCCGCCGCTGCAACGCGCGAATACCCGGCTAGTGTTGCTAGAAGGATTGATGTAACCTTTGGGATTTCCAGACCAAGCTTGGAATTAAATTACTATGGATATTATTGATGGACAGGTCTGGTTTTCGGTCAGGGCGGGTTGGGCCGAGGCATAAGGCCCCTTACCCGACAAATGTGGATCTTTTAATACATGTATGAATATGATATGTGCTTCATTAGGAACACTCGAAACGGGTTTTAGAATTAGAGGAATCCAAAATCACAATCTCTTGTTTTTTACAAAATGCCAACTCAAGTATTTTGATAAATACCTCTAGCCAAGGCTTTTCCAAACCTAGAAAACTAATATATTTCACGTGACATAAAGTGAAAGTATTCGTATGACCATAATTTGTGTTTACGTCTTCTCTAATCACGTAACGGGTTTACTCCCTTATTGATCAAACAAAGTCAAAGGTCCCTTTGCGTAAACGCATCCTTTCCTGATATGGGATATGCTTTACAATGATGCAAAGCACTTAGCTTGTTTGCATCAATATGATTATTGAGATTATGAATACTCGACGTTGAGTTACTTGGAATTATAAGTAACCTTTGATTTTCTCATCCAACACACAACCCATAATCATCATTGCCAATTATTTCCTTTTACCATGCTTGGTTGAGGGTTTAGGGCTATAAGGAATGGGTAAGATAATGAATAAAGGAGGTTGGTTGAGTATAATGTATTCACCCATTACCCAATAGTGGGTATTGGGTCATTGCCTAATAAATTGGGGGGATTGGTTTTCATTACCCACTAATTAACGTGCCAATAAACGCGCCAATTAACCCACCACAATTCTAGTCACTTTCATCATATATTTTTATTTTCACACATTGATTATCCTCTCCATCATCATTCTCTCCATCTAAGGATCAAGATTCTCTAAGGTCATCCACAATTGGGTGAGATGGCATAGTTCAATGAAATAGTTTAGATGACAACTCATCATTCAATTCTATTGTGAGGATAGTAGGTGTAAAATGAGTTATTCTCTGTTTGCATCATATTTAAACTTCAATTGTGGGCCCTTTTATTTCATATCCATTAGTTTTCTAAGAAAACCTTCGTATTTCTCTCTTTATAAAACGTACAAAAAAGCTTTAATGGGTTTAATGGGTTGTAGAGGATTAATGTAAAATTATTGTATGCATATGTGGCATTGCATTATACTCAAAATCATTAAATGGATTGGAGATGCTCTAATGTTTGTCTCTCATGTTTTGTCATGTTGAGCCAATTAAATGCAAGTATATAAAATAGTAGGTCCATCACTAAGTAAAATATGGGACCCATTTATTTACTCTCTCTCACAAAACATTAACATGAGAAGAACATGAGTGAGTTTAAAATAAAAGAATCTCAATCTCTCCATCTAAACATAAAGATCAGACACATAGCAACAAGGAAACTCCATTCAAGGTATAATTTATTCCCTTAACAGTAGTCCATATTGTGCTTCTTGTTGTTTGGTGTGTTAATTCAACAATACATCATTGACAATCAATTATAATTACGGTATGTGTTTATTCGAGGTATAATTTATCTTTTTGACAACACTTTTTTCTCTTCATTCTCCCAATATTGTTGTTCAGTGATAAAGTTTATAGTCTTATGGGTTTTTGGGTAAAAGTACTACTAGTAATATGTTGATTTGTTATTTTTAGTAAAAAATTTACTCATTCATGTGTATGAACTGAATTGCCATAGGGTATTAGCTTCTTAAACTATAAAGGTTGTATCTTGTTTTATTTTAGACTTGTATAGATATTTTAGTGAGGATAATCAAATGATCACATATTGTGTAGTAAAAATTATATATACAAAAAAATTAAATAACACTTTTTGCATTTTATCTAGCTATGTACAATGCTAAATAGGTTTGGTATCCTGCAAATTGTGACATGTTTAATTCTCAAGTTTGGTCATGTTTCGATTATGTAATTATTGTTTCCTATACTTATTTGGGATAATGATAGTAAAACTTGTTTTCTATAATCTTGTAAATTGATCAATTTTTACCAATGATAATAGTAGTTCAAATATGATTTTGTAGATCATAATGGCTCGCCTTCCTATTAACTACATAAAACGCAAATTAAGGCGGGATATGTTGGTTCAACAAATAGCAACTACATTAATGATTTTGACATACTCTTTTTACTACTTTGTTATTTGTTTATACCTTCGAACAAAGATTCGTCAAATCAAAACAAAGGAACAAAAAAGGATTGCGCGAAATGCAATGGATATTTAGGTTGACAATGGAAAGTGATGTAGTTTGCATTAGTGACATTCGTATGGATAGAGCAACTTTTAGGGTACTGTGTTAAATGGTAAGTGATATTGGAGGTTTAAATCCTACTAGAAACACGTTAATATAAGAGGTAGTAGCAATGTTTTTATATACTTTGGCTCACCACAAAAAAAGTAGAACAATAGGTCATCTTTTTTTCATAATATAGAAACAGTAAGTCGCCAATTCAATAAGGTTCTAAAAGCAATACTCAAATTGCATCATGTATTGTTAAAGAAACCAGAGCATATATCACAAGATTGTCAAGATTAAAGGTGGAAATGTTCTCAGGTATCATAAGCTTATAGTTCCACTTATAATTAAATGAATTAAGCACAATATTAAGTAATAATCTTTTTGACTATGTCTCAAAACTAATTTGTATGGTTGTTTAGGAGCTTTAGATGGAACCTTAATCAAAGTTACACCTCTTAGTGATGAGAAGTCACGATATCGCCCAAGAAAGGGTTGTATTTCAACTAACATATTAGGTGTTTGTTGCCCGAACATGCAATTTATATATGTTTTGCCTGGTTGGAAAGGTTCGGCACATGACAATCATGTGCTTCGAGATGCAATCTCAAGGCCTCAAGGTCTAAGAGTCCCTCATGATAATTATTATTTGGTTGACGTTGGTTATTGCAATGCCAAAGGATTTCTTGCTCCATATCGAGGACAACGTATCACTTAAAAGAGTTTGATGGCCATCGACCAAAGACCGCTCAGGAGTACTTTAACATGAAACATTCTAAAGCAAGGAACGTTATTGAGAGATTTTTTGGACTGCTAAAAGGATGATGGAAGATCTTAGCATCCCCTTCATTCTTTTCAATTGAAACCCAATTTCGGATTTTCATGGCGTGTTGCATGTTGCACAACTTGATTCGGAAACTTATGAGCCACGATCCACAAGATTCTGTCTTTGATGAAGAAGAATATGATGATAATAATGACGACGAAGAGAATGAGGTGGAAAATGGAGAAGTGGAATACATTACTAATATTAGTCTGATGAATGGCTAGCATTTAGAAATACTATGTCAAACAATATGTTCAATACATGGACAAATAGATAGATGTCTTATTCTATTATGTTTTTGTTATGAACTCTTTGATTGTACTTGTATTTTAAACATCATGGTTTTTATGGTATTTCCTTTAACAATGTGTGATTTGTTCTGTATTTAACATATTACAATTGTTGATATTGTTTTTTGAATTGTATCAAGTTAATATTTCAGATTTCCATGTACAAATGGCAACAACTACATGTGATCGTGGTAGGGGAAAGAACAAACTATATTGGAATGAGGACGAAGTCGAAGTTTTGGTTGATGTTTTGCAAGAACTTGCTTGTGATCCTTTATGGAAGGTAGATGGTGGATTCAAGAACAATTACATGGTTGAAGTACGCAAGAGGATGGCACAAAAGACTACGAACTTTGATAAAGAAGTTAACCCACACATTGACTCTAAAATCAAATATCTTAGAAACAAGTATAATCCACTTTCCGAGATGCTAATGTAAAGTAGGGGTCAATGGGATGATGTTGAGAACAAAGTTAATTGCTAGAAGCAATGGTATGATGATTGGTGTAAGGTAAGAAGTTAACTAAAATATCAATTTTAACTCTAGTTATGTTTCTTATCATGTTGGTTTTATGTTTACAGACCCATAAGAATGCAAACGGATTGTGGAACTTCAAATTCCCGTATCTAAGTAAGTTAGATATGGTGTGGGGAAGAGATAGAGCAACAGGCTAAAGATATAGTAGAGGTGTGTGAAGATCATAACAATAAGGATAATGCACTTCTAAGCTCTTCATCTGATACTGAAGATGAAGTTTCCGTGCTCCCTGGTACACAAAATTCTCCAGCTGTGCCATCAACTAGTAACACCAAGAAAAATAAGAAGTTATCACCACCAACAGAAACTTCTCACAAGAAAAAGAAATCGTTGACTCTTAAACAAACAATTGATGCTAAGCTAGAAGCTTTTAGTTCTGATTTCAAGTCGGTTTGTGGCCAAATGGCTTCAAAAATTGGTGTTGTTGCTGATGCATTAACTGTAGATGCTAATAAATTTGAATCGGTGAGTGAAGACAAAAATGCTAGAGGTTATGAATATCCTGATCAATATCGACATATCTCACTTCAATATTGGCAAGGTTGTCGACTTGTGCTACAACGAACCCACCAAGGTTAAGACCTTATTTCTTTTGCCAAGTTACATGAGAAAGTCGTGTGTGCTTGGGCTCTTGCATCCAGAAAACTAGTTTATGCATCATGTCTTTGAGTCTTCTTTTTGGAGCATGCAAGACTCTTGTTATTCAAGTTAGCTTATCGTTGCTTTGTTAGTAAGACTTTTTTTTAAAGCTAGCTTATTGTTAGTTTGATTTGTAAGACTCTTGTTTTTGAAAATATAGCTTGTTGTANTGAATAGGTGAGTGAAGACAAAAATGCTAGAGGTTATGAATATCCTGATCAATATCGACATATCTCACTTCAATATTGGCAAGGTTGTCGACTTGTGCTACAACGAACCCACCAAGGTTAAGACCTTATTTCTTTTGCCAAGTTACATGAGAAAGTCGTGTGTGCTTGGGCTCTTGCATCCAGAAAACTAGTTTATGCATCATGTCTTTGAGTCTTCTTTTTGGAGCATGCAAGACTCTTGTTATTCAAGTTAGCTTATCGTTGCTTTGTTAGTAAGACTTTTTTTTAAAGCTAGCTTATTGTTAGTTTGATTTGTAAGACTCTTGTTTTTGAAAATATAGCTTGTTGTAGGTTTGGAATGTAAAACTTTTGCTACTGATGTAGTGTTGGTTTTGATACTTGACACCATTTAGAGGATTCTTTTATCCTTTGATGTGGTTTATATGTATGCATTTTGTTTGGGGACCAATGACAATGTAAAACTTTTTATTGATCTTGTTTTTGGCTTGTTGTGAGCTTTGTGTGGCCAGGGACAAATAGGTGCTTATTTTTTTCGTGCGGACCTAGAGGTTTTTTAGGTTTAGGTGTAATAGTTTGCACCAATAGTGTGTTTAATGTTACATAAAAAGATATATGTAGTAGATGAAGAGATAATAATAATACTAACCAAACAACATCTAAGATAATGGTGTTGATTATAGATTATCCAACCAGGCGGCATTAATGCAATGAGAGTACCATTTCTCTTTCCCTAGCATTACCATTGTCTTTCCCGTTATCATTGCTGAGTTTGAACCAAGCACACCCTTAGTATGTATGTATATTGAGTTTTTAGTTGATAGTCTTAAGTTGAGTTAAATGTCCTTCCGATATTACATAATCTTAGTTATAAGGAGTTATTCAATAACTTTGCTTATAAAGATGAGATCAAATTGTTACAAATAGATTAGTTGTTCTTAAGTTATTTTGGGAAAGAGGTATTTAAAATGCAAAATGTTGGGACAACATTAATTAGGTCTCCTTATGTTTTAATTATGACAAATAAACCTTCGCAATACATAAAATTACAAACATTAGCCAAAAACCAAACGACCCAACAACTGGGCTGGCGCTCCGTCGCGCCAGCTCACTGTTTGTTTCGGGATGATTTTTGAAAGTCGGCTTTCCCCTTACCCGGCAAATGTGGATCTTTTAATACAGTTATGAATATGATATGTGCTTCATTATGAACACTCGCAACGAGTTTTAAAATTAGAGGAATCCAAAATCACAACCTCCCTTTTTTACGAAACGCCAACTCAAGTATTTTGATAAACACCTCTAGCCAAGGCTTTTCCAAACATAGGAAACTCATATATTTCACGTGACACAAAGTGAAAGTATTCGTATGACCATAATCTGTGTTTACGTATTCTCTAATCACGTAACGGGTTTACTCTCTTATTGGTCAAACAAAGTCAAAGGTCCCTTTGTGTAAACGCATCCTTTCCCGATATTGGATATGCTTTACAATGATGGAAAGCACTTAGCTTGTTTGCATCAAGATGATTATTGATCACGTCGAGTTGTGGAAATTCACGAATTATGACATTATGAATACTCGATGTTGAGTTACTTGGGATTATAAGTAACCTTTGATTTTCTCATCCAACACACAACCCATAAACATCATTGTCAATTCTTTCCGTTTTTAATGACAATATGATTAATCCTTAGTTAATCATTTGATTATCCTCTACACCAAACAAACCCTCCAACCATTTCGAAATCCTCCCAAATCTTATCCACAACATCTCTAAATATTCTTTGTACTTGTATGTACTTCTTGTCCTCTACATTCCTACACAAAATCTTCCAAACATTTTCCTTACTACATTCCAATCCAACCACTTGGATTTCGCCACCTCATCACCTTCTTCATCCAACCATTCACTCAAAACCCAAATAAACCTTCTCTACAAACCACCTCCCTTCTTCACTCTCCAATATTCAAATTTCAAAATTTAAGTCCAAGCCAAAGGCTCCCCATCACCTCAACATCACATCCTTCCAACTCACTCTCTCTTACACTCTTATCCTCATTTCAAATTCAAATTACACACACTCCTCACATAACCCTCTTCTTTCCCTCACACACTTGCCAACTCACTCTCCCAACATTCAAATTTAAATCTTTTTCTTAGTTCACCAAGAGTTTTCTTTCAGGATTTCTCTACCATTGACTCTAAGACCATCGGCCAAAGATTGTTATTGTTGAGTGGTTGATTAAAACTATGATGCCGGTCTTGTTGAGTGTTAATCTGACAATGTTGCACATGGCATGTCTAGCGGCTCCCGCCATTTATGACGGATAGGTATCCTCTATAATCAAGTGAAACTGATAATTAATATGTGTGGATTAGTTGGTTGATAATTATATATATTTAGCACATTGATTATATGGGAAGTATGGTGAAACGGTTATGTTGTTTTCTACATGTTTCTAATGAGAGTCTTTTTATCATAACTTGTCTTTTAAACCATTTTCTGTTCTCGTTTTGTTGTTCTATAAAACTTCTATGCTCACCAGGCTTTGTAGCCTGACCTTTTTTTCTTGTCGTCGTGTATTCCGCAGGAGATAGGGATTGATGGACTTAGAAGTAGATTGAAAAGCTTATAGATGAAAAAAGCTAGGTTTGAGAATAGCACTACATGATATATTTTATTTACCTTGTCGAATTTAGTACACCTTGCTGGATAGTCTTGGTATTTAATTTATATGTACTATTATGATTGTTTGGATTACCTATGTAATACAAGTAGTTTTTATTGAAAATTTTTGTAAGTGCTATTTTCTTAATTTGGTGTGTTACAGTTATAATATAAACAACCAATTTATTAATTATATAACAAATTATTCTTTCTTCATTTCTAAATGTGATGTGGTTTCACCTCGTTTAGAAAAAGTTATAAGAATCCAAAATTCTACCTACAAATGATTTTTTTTAAATTTTTTGTTACGCTAATGTTTTGTTAAATCAATTTCAGTTTGTTGTATACATACGCCAATACCAATGATAAAAGAGAAATTTAATTTATCGGTTCGCATAAGCATTCGCTTGTCATTCTCATAAGACATAACCTTATTTAACACTGGTGTCATATTTGATTTCCAAAGAAATACTCGTGGAAGTATTTCCCGGGTCGTAGTCCCAACGAAGGTTGAATTGAGTTTGTCGGTTCGCGATCGTGAAAACGTGCAGTGAATAGGAAAATAATTGGGAATTTGGAGTTCTACACTAATGATATTGAAATAACGAATAAAAATAACTAATAAGGCTAAGGGATCACGTAATGGGGCATAAAATGCCTAAAACGCAAATTAAACTAAAAACGCGAATTTTTAATTAAAATAAACGTAATAACGCAAAATTAAAAAGTGAAATCTAAGAAATCCTAATCCTATGGGCATGAAAATAATTATCCTACATTCCAAATGATAAAAGAAAATTTTCAAAAAAGAAAAATATTTTTATTTCTTTTTATTTAATTAATGTGAATTAAAAATCTAAATAAAAGAAATAAAATGATTAATAATAGGAAAACTTTTCAAGTAAATCTGAGAATTTTTTTTTGGTAATTACTTTAAACTATTTAAAATGTAAGAAAAATAAAAAGTATGAAAATGAAGTTCATAATAAGCAGAAATAAACAGTTTTAAGCTAAATTGGCTAATAAGGCTAAAGGGGTGTTAACTAATAAATGTTGCAGAAAACTATAGATGAAAGGCCCTAGGACAGATGGTTATAAGTGTGGCTGTGAGAGGTTTGGGGGTGCAGGAGGTCAGGGGTTCGAATCCCCTTGGCCTCTTTTTACAAAACTTTTTATTTTTATGAACCTTTTTTGTTGAAACTTGTAAAATAGATAAAATTAAAGACTTTTTATGAAAACAAACTTTTTGAGAAATAGAATTAAGTAGGGAAATAAGCAGAGTTAACCAACAGTTTAGTACAAAATGAGCAAAACCAAACACACTTTCCTAAAAGCTGAAGCACAAGCTGAAGTAAGCTTTAAGCTAGATTCTAAAGATTCAAGAAACTACTAAAACTTAAACTCAATCATGAAAATGAGCAAAGAAAATGGTGGATGAAACAGTTTGGGCATTTAGCTAAGAAAAGATATTAAAGCAATTCTAAAGGCTATAAAGAGACTATAAAAAGCTAAACTAAGGGGAGAATAAAGCTAAGGGCACACTAGGGAATCCTAAATAAGTTAATGGGAGCAAAAATAAGCATTAAGTTATAAGCAGATAAGCTGTTAAGGAACAAGTCAACAACATGCAAAACTGCATTATAGCTAAAACAATCCAACAAGCCAACTTCAAGCTACCTAAAAGCTTATCAAAACTACAAGCTAACCCACCAAAGAGAAATCCTAAAAGGCTAGTTATACCAATATACTACCAACCGGGATTGCTAACCCGCTATGTTTGGCCAACCCGCTCCATAAAAGACCCAATGAAAATTTGGTATCTTATCTTATGACCCGAACTGTTCACACTCACTCACACACTCTCTCTTTTTGTGATCCAGCTCCGATGAAGAATACACCGGCGACTGACTCCGACCCGACTAACATTCGGGGATCTACGGTGTTCTGTGAGGGGGTTTACTGTCGAATGAACAGTAGAACAAATTTTTTATTCCTTTTGTGGTCTTGGATAAGCCATTTGTTCCTCCAACAGTTGTGGAAACATTCCTAGCCACATTTTTTTTAGGTTAGTTGGTTTATATCATCTCCCCTGTGGTTAGATCTAGAAAAAAAAGGCTTTGCGTTTCTTTCAGATCTCATTAGATAATCACTGTTAATAGGTTTTGAATCGTTGGTTTTTTAGTTTGATTAAGTTTTATGATGTTTCAGTCACATATTTTCTGATGAATTGAATTGTTAATAGGTTTGGGGTTTCTTTAATTTTGTTATTTTATTTGATGAATTGATTTGTTGCAATTTCAGTTAATCTCATACGTCTATAAAATTATGTTTATAAGCTTATCAAACTCTCAATAACTTTAGTCCCATTAAACATGAAAATAAAATGGCCATTGTTACTATGTCTGAATTTCTATGCCTTTTGTTGAGTTCATTTTCTTTTATGTTAAAAGTGCAGAGTTGATGGCTGTAATGTTAGGGTTTGCGAATTTATTAGTTGTTGTTTTAGGGTTTTAAATGATTATGTGTATGTTTTTTTGTTGCTGTTATGCATGAGAGCTGTCACCCATGTTATGGTTATGACCGGCAATAGCAAGCTAATTTACCTTTTCCATTGGTGATGTAGCTTCCAGGCTACCGCAGAAACATTGTGCCGAAAGATATGTGTTGTTGATCACTATGAAGATTTTGTGGCCTCATTGTTCACGGCTTCTGAGTTTCGAGACCTTCTAGCTTTTGGTTCACAGGGTTTAGGTAAGCATTTTGCTTCGTTGCATAGTAATTCTTTTGATGAGGGCATTTGGATTTCCCTTTAACCCACTACTGCCTACATCGTTGGACAAAGGTCTAACCACGAAAACATGCTACATTTAAATAATTAAAACTCAGTAATGAAAAATAGTGTAGGTGCCCTGCCGAGAACTAATAAACTTAGTGCAAAATTGTTAATAACAATGGTGGCAAGTCATAGTTTACTCACTTTATAAGGGGAGATTAATTTGATACAGCAACTGCCGAGTGATTATGTTTTGGAAGTGTCAGTATGTTATTTCATAATATGGAGTGATCTATATTTGCTAACACTATTGTTAACAGCATATATTTTTTATCATCTGTATTTTCAAGGATCCTTAAATATTTGGCCCAGGGTACTAAATGGTGTAACCATCTGTTATATAATGTGCTGAGTAGAAGAGTCTCTTCATAAATACATACTTACTAACTAAGGTTTTGATCTACAGGTACCAGTAGGGTTGGAGAGGTGGCAGATTGTATGCACACCGTAAATTCAACAGAGAGCACATAAGGAAGTCAAATGCTACAGTCAAAGCCTCAGAAACTGTTTTAAGATCCATTCCAACTGCACGTAATCCAAGCAAATCACATGGAAAATGTGCGTGAAGTATTAAATGAAATCAGTGTAAAGGTAATGACTTTTGGCTTGGTAATTGTGTTTTTGGGAGTTGTATGATGAGTAATAGGTATGGTAATTGTTTGAACAAACCGTCTTTGGTTTGCAGGTTAATGTTATATTACTGGATCATGAGCCTTTCACAAGGATTCATGGCATGAAGGTTTGGTTGTCTCACTTTTAGCATACCATGTATGGGTTTGATTAAACTTGAGGTTGTAGGGATTTTGATGAGGCAGCTAACATGTTCTGGAGCTAAAGGTCTTTGACTTCGAATGTGACATATACAGGTACTAACGACACTGTGGTCTGTACCATACCTTATTATGGAGAAATAAAGGCAGCAACATGCGTAGGTCTTGGTTGCGCAGGTCAGTTATGGAGAAATTTTCATTATTACGGAGCTAAGTTTTATCTGGCTACACTTTTATTACACGCTTTATCTTGGTTGTATCAGGTACTAACGACGTTGTGGTCTGTGCTCCTGCAAACTATCAACAGCAACCTATTCAAGGTGAGTTAAGGCTCCCAATATTGACCCAAAAGATATATCTGAATTACTTTTAGCCCTTACAGTACACGACATCTTATTACATTTGCAGGAATGCGTGATGATATGCACCGAAACACAACAACTTTAGCTAAAGGTTAGTCGCAAAATTAATTTATCTCCAATCACTTACAAGATCTGAATGCTTATGCAAGCCACATACTAATTTAGTTTTTGCCATTTACAACAGTCACTGGACAGAGCACAAGTCATAGGCAGATGAAGATAACTACACCGGTACACACTGTGCTGCCATCGCCACGCGATATCATCCACTTTTGGAAGCATAAGTATGCATACGTATCGTATCACAGGTATGCATATGTGTCCATGTGGTGTGATTTTGCTTACAAAGTTTATGAAATAGCTTTGGAACGAGTAGCATAAACAATACTAACGTTTGTGTTTAAACATTTAGGTGCTCATAAAGCTGCAGGCACATGTCTAGGGGATGCCACTCTGGAAGGAACCAATGCAGAAGCCGAAAATGCCCATGTTTTGCAGGTTAATGTGAATGCGACCCAGATGTTTTCCGAAATTTCTTAATGAGGTAAAGGGCTTCGTTGGTTGTTTTCTTTTATTGAATTTAAGAATTATGAGGGATAATTTTTTTTGATTAGAAATCAGATTTTACTACATTTACTTTCTATTTTGAATTAGTTTTCAAACAGTTCTGAGTTTAAACTTGATTTACTTTCCTGAGAACAAAGATTGGATCAGTATTTGAATGAAGTGTCGAGTTCTTGAGATAGGCTGTGGTTATGGAATCTGATCTGGTAAATTTGAAATGTACAGTGGTTAATTGTGAATGGTTAACAGATTGTTTTAAGCATTTGTTGTTAGGGTGATAAAAGGTTAGGCTTAGGATTTGATGTTTTGGTTGCCTCTGCGTGAAATGGTTACCGGACAGGGTATGCACTCAGCACACACATCCATGCACACACACATGCACTGATGACTGATACAAACATTGAAAAACAGAAATGCAGACGACCCACATGTCAAGTTACATGAATAGAAAGTTGTAATTAAAGGTTGACTATTATTCACATGAATGGGTGTTTGGGTTATCTTATTTTGCCTACTTATGGCTGGCTTATTTGAATTCTGAACAAATCTATACATTAATTATTTTCAATTTATGAAGGTGTTAGCTTCAGCTTATGACTTGCCATAAGCTCAACCTCATAGGCTCATAAGCTGAAAAACTGAACTTATGAGCTTTTCCAAATTTGCCTAGGCCATCCATAAGCCTATATAGTAGGCTACTCGAAAGACCCCGTAAATGTGCTTGGTAGAGAAAGATTAGTTCCAATTGGATTCAAAAGGCCAATTCTGCTTACGAATGATGTTCTGTTGTTGTTGTTGTTGTTGTTGTTGTTGTTGTTGTTGTTGTTGTTGTTATTATTATTATTATTATTATTATTATTATTATTATTATTATT